>OY744528.1:137092990-137122990 GCA_963556195.1 Sepiola atlantica | reverse complement strand
TTCACATATTTCACAGGATTTATTATTTTATTTAGTATATAATTGTTTCGTCATACACCAAGATATATGTAAATGCACCTATGCATTTATTTCTGGGTGTGGCTATCCTCAGTGCTGATTATATAAAGAACAATGAAAAAGAAAGTCAAATGAAGTCCATGAATTAGAGTCATTATCAAGTCATTTATTTTTCTCTAATAGAACTTGTAATAACATGTAGGCATCCAATATTTTCCGCTGTTAATATTTTAATCATTCCTCATCTTCTAATATTTTGATTCAGAATCTCCTAAATTAAGATATATATTTCTCCACTAACCTTTCCTCTCTCTATCTCTCTCTTTCTCTTTCTTTCTCTCTCTCTCTCTCTCTCTATATATATATATATATAGAGAGAGAGAGAGAGAAAGAGAGAGAGAGAGAGAGAGAGAGGGAGGAAGAGAAAGGGGAGAGAGGGGGAAGAGAAAGGGAAATTAAAAAGAAAACTCATATATCAAAACAAAAAATCAAATTAACTATTTCGTATTTATTCTTAAAATAAATATTGAGCGAAAATTTATTTTCTCGTAAATTTACTTTCGAAAACATAAACATGAGAGAGAGGAAGGCAAGAAAGATGGCAAAGAAGGATAAGGATAAAAGATGGAGGAGGAGGAGGAGGAAGAGGAGGAGGAAGAGGGAAGAAAGAAGAGAACGAGGAAGGCGAAAGAAGTTTAACCGGACATTATAAACCAAGTTGAAATAATCTATTGTAACATTTTTTCTTATGTCTATGAATTTGGGAGGAAAGGAAGGAAGATGAAAGTAAGGATGGCCTTGAAGAAACATTAAAAAAAAAAGGTTTTGTACTTATATTCACCCAAAACAAGGGGCCATATTGCCACCGAGACGCAAGGGGCTACTGTGAATTAGGGGGCCACATTTATAGGGGCATCCAAAGTGGGGAGTTGTGCAGCGAGAAGCTTGTTCACGTTACATTTAAACTTCTGCATGTTGGTACAGTCGTGGAAACAGGGAGAAGGGAGAGTATTCCAAAGGCAGGCGGTTCGAGGAAAGAAGCTATTAGATTAGAAAAATTTCAGCATCTGGAGACCTCTACAGTGAAGGCGTTGGATTTTGTTGCTTGTCGGGTTGGGCGTGGGTATTTACATTGAGGGACACAGGTGCAGCAAGTTCGTCGGAACACATTCCGTTGAAGTACGTGTAAAACAAGCACAGAGATGCAACAGTGCAACGATTGTACAGGGGCTGGAGCTTTATCGACGTATGAGCTTAATTAAATTAAAGTCTTTTGGGGGGACAGTACGAAGGAGTGACTAGAGGTTGGTGCACCAGCCAAGATGTGGCAACAATACTCCATACATGGGTGAATGGTGGCTTTGTAGAGATATAAGATACTGGCTGGTATGAGAAGTTTTCTAGCCCGGTAGAGGGAGTCCACCTTATTTGCAGGAGACTTGGCAGTTTCTTCTGTGTATGTGTTCCAATTCATTTTGCCTGTGAATGTTGGGCCGAGAAGTTTGAAAGTTGGATTCTCGAGAAGGGTGCTATTAGCCATGGAAATCGGCGGTTAAAAAGGTTTCTTATAATTGTTAAAGGAAAAGAACTTTCTTGGTAGCGTTAAATGTGACCATCAATTTTTGAAAAGGAGCTTTGTCTTAGTAGCCTTAAATGTAACCATCCATGTTTGGAGATCATTTTCTCAGGATTTAGCCATTGCCTTGGTTATGTGCACGTTCGTTTTACCTACATGTCGATGATATAGCGTGGTATCATCAGCAAATATAGACATGACCTTTAGAGTATCCACAGTAGAATGGGCTGTCCTAAATCCATCCAGAAAGAAGTTTAGCCTTTTTGAGGTGGTGGATTATCGTTAGAGTGATAAATGATTCAAAGCTTTTTTGTGGAGAGTGGGAGGAGACTGGTGGGACGATAATTTTGCGGGTCAGTTCTTTTACCGAAATTCTTGGACACTGGTACCACACATTTATCAGTTATCAGAGAAGCAATATTCATCAAGGCATTTGTTATAGAGTTTGGACAAGGCACTTTTTTATTACTATAGCAAGGATAAATCAGGCCCACAAGTGTGGTTTATGCCCGTAGTAGGAAATTTGAGGGAATGGTTTGTGGAGTCCAAGGTGGAGTTTAAGGCGAACCGTTGGGGAAGCAGTTTAGCCTAATCCGTTGCCGTGCAAGCGACATAATGGTGATTGGATAGTAGGGGCATTGTTGATTGCCCATTATTCACCACACTACTATAGATTTTCCAGAAATCGCAAGTTCTTCATTTCTGCAACTCAATGCGCTTTCTTGTCCTCTCATTATACCTACTTTTTTGGAAGAAAAATACATGTGTGAGAAGAAAATGGTTTAACCATTGTTTAACATAACATTTTTATCGAATTATGTGTGTGTGTGTGTGTGTGTGCGCATCCACTCAATTAAACTAATGATTTCCTGCAGGAAGTAGACATGAGCATTTCTGTATAGCTTAATTGCCATAGATATATTTTCATACATGTGCGTGTGTGTTTTTGACGATTTAAATCTTTTTCAAATCAAGTTCCAAATAAAAAGCATGCACAAAGGTATTGAACTTGTTTACAGCTCTTTTAAGGCAATTTTTATTTTAAGTTATATAACGACATATAAAAAATGTAAAAACATCGAATTATTTCAGGACAAAATTCTCGTAAGTACTCAGGAAACAAACCATGACAATGTCCACTAAAAACAAATAAAAATCACAAATACCGTGGTAAGATGTTAAATTAATTTCATATCGAAATGCATGTTGGCTTGAAACATCTGTAAACAAGTTGCATAAATTTGTGCATACTTTTTATTTGGGACATGATTTAAAAATGATTTAAATCGTTAAAAATACTATTGAGCTACCCGTGTCTGTGAGTTAGTGATTGATCGAGGTAATCGCTAACGTTATATTTAAAAGAAAACCTTTGAAATTAAAAATGTTTGTAATGAACAACTCAAACACTCTCTTAGGCATGGACTGGATGGAGAAATTAAAATTATAGAATAAGCCCATAAATTCTGTAATAATATTGAAACTTTAAATGCTAAAGCAGAGAGACTAAAGAAAGAATTAAAAGATAGCGCTTCGGAAGTTTTTTTTCTGGTGGACTGGGAAGATGTAAAAAAATGACTGTAAAGTTTGAATTAAAACCAAATATTCAACCAGTTTAAAAAAAAATTTTTTCCATTTGCCTCATTAAACTAAATTGACGAGAAATTAAATAAACACGAAAAAAATGGTAATATTATCGAAATACCTTATTTTGTCCTTTCCATGAGCGATGTTTTCCACAAATGAGGAATAATTGCTGTCTTCTGGGTCGGAATCTATCAATCTAACACTATCGTTGGCTAGTTTTTTTTACCTTCAAGTAGTTTTTAGCTCCTTATATCAAGTGGCTTCATGCCTTGTCTGGAACGACTTCCATAAAAAATAGAGTACAGCGAATGAGCTTCGCCTACAGTCTACGTAAAAAAAGTAAAGAGATCCTTGTCTGTGCAGATTTCTCCACGGGATTGAACCATGCACTAAATGATTACAACTAGCCCCTGCCAGGTCAAGGTACTCCTAAACTTAATGACGGAAAATTGTTTATCAAAGGTTTATTCAAGTGATGTTTATCTACAAATACCTGTGGACGAGGAGTGCTCAAAGCTACTTTGTATAAATACCCATTGGGGTTTGTACAAATTTGAAGGATTACCATTTGGGGTTAAGGTTGCACCAGCCATTTTCCACAAGAAATGGACACCTTGTTTAGCGGACTGGAATTGGACACATACCACCTAGATGAACTTCTAGTGATCAGTAAAAGCACCTAGTAACAAAGACCACATGTACACGAAGTATTTAAAAGAATCAAGGACTATAGATTTTAATTGAAAGAGGGAAAATGCGATTTTGTTATGGAAAAAAATAAAATAGCTTGGGCAAATATAGACAAAGATTGCAGAAATCCAGACCCAGCGCGAGCGAGTGCGATACAATATATGCCGACTCCGGAAAACGTAGCGTCACTATAAAGCTTTATTGGTTTAGCAAATTATTATAATGTTTTATTCCAACCATGCACAATTTGCGAGCTCCTCTGAATGATCTATTAAAAAAGCAAAAGATTGCGCCCGGGCGATAGAATGCCAGGAGGCATTTGAAAATAAATATCCTTAAATCAGAATTATTTCTAACACACTACAATCCAGATCTTGAAATCATTGTGGCTACTGATGCTAGCTCATATGGCATTGAAGCTTGCATATTACACAAAATGGAAGACGGATCGCTAAAACCTATCGTCACGCGTCTCGTACATTACTACCCGCAGGAAAAAGTTACTCACAACTCGAGAAGGCAGCATTGCGTATTATTTTTCCAGTCACCAAATTTCATCGATTTGTTCACGGAAGACATTTTCTGTTGCAAACCAACCATAAGCCATTGCTGACGATTGATAGATAAGAAAGGGATAACCAACGCCTAATGCAAACAGACTACAGAGATGGGTGGCATTCTCTTCAATTACAGTTATAAAATGGAGTATCTTCTATCGTCAAAAATTAGTCATGCTGATGGATTATCTAGACTTATTCTCAAATATGCTGACACCCTTGAAAACACAGTGATTGCCTAGTAGAAGTTTAAAAAATACATTATGAAACGCCATTAGGGAGCTTCCGGTAACACTTGAAGAAATAAAAGAAAAGGCGCTAGACGACGATTTGAAAAACAAAAGTAAAGAAAAGAAAAATCTCTGAAGAGTAGTCAATCTATGATGAAGTAGTTAAGTACGTCGATCGAGTGATTATTCCTGCAGAATTACAGAAAATGATACTAAAAGAATTTCATGTCGGTCATCCGGGCATTTCAAAAATGAAAAGTCTCATCGGAAGTTATGTGTATTGGACAAGCATAAGCAAAAGTTGTGCTTTGGCAGCCAACACACTTCCTATAAAGTTCAGACCCGGGCCGAAAAAATGACTAACCGTGGTCTAGGATTCTCATAGATTTTTCTGGCCCACTGGATAGTTTATATTACCGTATAGTGATGGACAGTTTCTCAAAATGGCCGGAAATATTAAAATGTAAGAAAGCAACCACCATTAATTTTTTACATAAATTGTTCGCCTGGTTCGGGGTCATTGATTGTATTGTACCAGATTACCGAAACTCAATTTACGTCTAGTGAATTTAAAATATTCTGTCAGAATTATGTAGTGGAGCATATCGCGATCGCACCGTGCCAGGCTAGAAGCAATGGTCGGCAGAACGGTTCGTGGATATGTTTAAAAGACCGCTTAAGAAAGCGAGGGCTACGCATAGGGAAATTATTTTTTTCGGGTATATAAGATGACCCTAAATAACAATGTTCCATCTTTCATGGCGCCAGAGGAAGATCAAAATCGTGTTTGATAGATTATTGTCGACCCATACGAATCCAAGACGAAAATAAAAGGTCACGAAGGGACGCTTCAAAGTTAAAGAAAAAGTTTACTTTCAGATGTTTAAAAAACAATACATCTTACTGAGAAATAGGGATAATGGTTAAACGGAGTGGAAACATAATTTACATGATAAAGGGACCCAAGTTTACCCACAAAAGACACATGAACCGGATGAGGAAACGATGTTAAGATGCTGTCGAGAATAATACTCCAGAGGACGAACTAATGGATGTCGTGTTCGACACATGTGAGATACTAATCCCGCAAACAGGTTCTGAACAACGAAGATAAAAAAGAAAACGTAAGATTATGGACTTAATTTTAATAAACACTAAAAGAAAAAAGTATTGACTCCATACGGAGCAAGGCTAAAAGGGGAGGTGTTATAGTGTGATGGTGATCTACTCTATTTCGTGACTGTATCGACTCTTCTAGACACGGCGAAGTCTCGATGCAGTCTCGGGGCAGTCTTTCTGTAACAACTGCATAAATAAATTGGGCTTCTTGGCCTTTTGGCTAAGATCAAAGTGTAGTATCTGTTCCGATGGATACTGCACGCCTGTCCTGTGCAGTTCTAGGAGGTCCACCCTCCCAGGCTTTGCCTCCCCTCTTTGGGGAGGAGTAAGCTTATTGCTTACTGTCTGAGGCTCCCCTACTGGGGAATGCCGACGGGGCTGCCCAGGCAATTTTTAAATGGTCAGAGTGCTCACCTCTCGAGCGCTGGCTTTTCAAACCCCACTTTCTCGACCCGATCTTGGGTCACATCTTACTTGTGGGAGTAAGATAAAACTGGCCTTGTGCCTAACTCCTGGGGAGGAGTAAATAAAACACACCCTTTTAAATATACAACCTTGTTGTCTTATTTATCATCGACCCTTTAAGGTTACAACATTTATATATATATATATATATATATATATATATATATATATATATATATATATATATATATATGTAAATTATAACTAAAAGGTAAACTTTTAGAGAGTTGGACCTATTGTGAAATAAGGAAAGCTCAATATACTGGATAGAGCAAAAATATGGCACGTCAATGAAAATTAATAAGACCTGCAAATGGAAGCAAATCGGTATTTTCAGTTGTTCAAAACAAGGAGCAGTTTAGTTAATAAAAACATTTATTTTTCATCTCTTTCTTTCCTTAAACCAGGCTTTTCAAAGATTAAAATCTTATCATCAGAGGAAAAATTATGATTGATAAGTTGACAGGATAGGACTGTCAAAGTTTCTAAATTTGAAAAAGTTTTCTTTTAAAATTAAAAAATTAAAATTAAAAATTTTTTTTTTAAAGTTCAAACGGGCGTGGGAATCACCAATAACGAAATCCAAAAAACGTGGGGCTCAGAAATATTGGTAAATCCAGAGGAATCTGTATAAAAATCCAACGACGGCGATTCCACTCAGGTCTGTTGTCCACGGAGAGGAATCAAATAAAAGTGGCCATTTCAAGGAAAACAATATTCTTCCTGTTTTCAGTTAAGCGTATTCCAAGGCAAAAGCTTCAATGGGATCAAAAACGAATCGTCGCAATGTATTAAAATTATTTGGGAATTGTGGGATAGCATAAATAAAGAAAAAGAAGAGGAAAAGAAAGGGAAGAGGAAGGGTAAAAGAAAAGGAAAAAGAAGAAAAGAAGAGAAAAGAAAGAAAAGAAAAGAAAAAGAAAAAAGAAAAGGAGAAAGAAAAAGAGAAAAACGATCGGAAGTAGAGTGTAATCTAACAAGTGGGGGAGAGGTTTAAGGGATTCAGATCAAAATGATATTTAGGCAGAAAGAAGGATGGAAAGTAAATTTCAAAGTGGCCACACACAAAAAAAATACCAAGTGCCTGGTCAACTCAGTGAAGTTCACTGAGTTGACCAGGCACTTGGCATTTAAGAAAATCGAGCGTGAACACAGAATCCAAACTATATCGAAGAACCAGTTTCGATAGGTAGCCTCGTTTTAAGATGATTAAAAAAAATGAAAAAATAATTTTTCTACCTTTTTTAAACTTAGCATGGTGGTCCAGTGGAAGCGTATCGGACCAATTCGTCCTAATTACTCTTTGACGTTAAGGTTGCGAGTTCAAATCACGGTGTTGCATCGAAATTATTTATTGTTTATTTAGTCGTTAATATGTGCCCTAATGTATTTGTTATGTTTCTGACTTTGAAATTAATTAAAACAAAAATACAAAAAAATTCTCTAGGACGGACGGACAGACAGACAGACAGAAAGACAGACGGACAGAGAAGGTGCTCGTTATATTATAAGTGGATCAGCAAATATATGGTCCCTCCGGTCGCATAGTTTTGCTAGGTTACCGCGTCACCGCCTTCTCTCTCGCTGTCTGCGAGAGAGTGTTCCTATTTACTTGTCTAGAATTATATAATTGTGAAAGAACTACATACAACACATAGTTAAAGCAAAATAAATTGTTTGGGACTCTTAAATTAATTTCCAACGCTATTGATTATGTTTATCCATTCATTTTTTTGTTCTTTATTAACGCTCATGTTAATTCATGTTTTGAAACATGACGTAAATCATAAATCTATGACGTTACACAAAAGCTATAATTATTTTGTTAAGGGAATGTTTTTAAATATATTTATTAGGAAGTGCAAGTAGCTCAGGTTGTAGAATGTCTGGCTGAAGACCCCCCCCCTCTCCCCCAAGGTTTCGGTTTCGATTTCTGGTCATGGCGACGATTTGTGTGTTGAGAATTTATAATCTATATATTAATACGATAGCATGTGTGTTCGTGCGTCACGCTTACATCAAAAGCTCTGTGCATGCGTCCCGCACCTAGATTTGGAAAAGCATTCAAGTAACCTAATTTTCGTAATATTTTCAAGTATTTCCCTTTGACGCAACGGTTAGCGACGTAGGATTTTGACGTCGGTTTTTTACGTCGGTCCGACTGGTTTATAGTTCGATCCCAACTAACCTCTAAGATTTTTTTTCGTACATCGAAGGGGGGTCGGAGGTAGGGAGAGGACGACCGGGAAGACACATATTAATACGATAGCGTGTGTGTTATTTTGTGTGTCACGCTTACATCAAAAGCAACGACCTTTCGAATCTTTGTATGCTACTCATGAATTGGAGCCAAATTAAATTTAATCTAAAACATTTACAAAGTAAGGTTTAGTCGTCGAAATATTACCTTCACTAGAAATATTGTATATAAAGAAGTTTTGTAAATTGTTTCATGTATTGTTCATTTTTTAAAAATAAATATACAAGTCAAATCTTATCATATTTTATTCAAACATGTATAGGTTATGAACAAGACAATTAGTATTGAAAACATCATTTTGTGTAATTTACACGGGTCCCGCTAGTTTAGTATTAATGCAATATTTTCCATTTTGAAATGTAGTTTAGATATTCGTTTTAAAAACATCTGACGGACAGACAGACAGACAGACAGAGCAACAGAGAAAGTGCTCATGATATTTTAGGCGGATGATGTCTTATTAAATTAATAATTAATGCGGAACTTGTTCTGTGTTTTGGAAGAGAGGAATTGCCATTGTCGGTATTCTTTGATTTTTAAGCTCAGATATTGATTTACCTTTACATTCGAATTCATGGCGGATTTATTTCATAAATTGTTCGACAGTTTTGGATTTATAACAAACGAAAGCAAATTTCGTGGGTTTTTACATTCTTCCTCCTGAGAATCTGACCTGGTTTGGTCACTTGTAATATCAAGATTCCCCTTGATTTGATACTACTACCTAGACCAGTTACCTCAGCTCCCAGGGCAATTTACTCTTTTGAGGAGGGGGGGGAGAGTCTACAAGTATCAGTGACTAACCCGATCCCGCTTTCCCTTATAGTAATGATGAGTTGAGCTAACAACATTTTACACACTCTTTCTATGCAAACGTGAATTCGTGTTAAGATTTGATGATCCAAGGGAGATCACTCTCGAAACTTGTTTTATTTTCAGTCACACACACACACACACACACACATACACACACACCCACCCACACATACACACACACATATACACACACACACACACATACACACACACCCACACATACACACACACACATACACACAGACACACACACACACTCATATACACACACACACACATACACACATACACACACATACACACACACACATACACACACACACATACACACACAGACACACACACACACATACACACACATCCACACACACCCACACACACACCCACACATACACACACACACACACACACATTGAATGCCTACGAGACACTATCCTCGAGTATTGATGTACTCCTCTCCAGGAGTTAAGCACAAGGCTAGTTTTTATCTTACTCCCACAAGTAAGATGTGACCCAAGGTCGGGTCGGGAAAGTGGGGTTTAAAAATTGCCTGGGCAGCCCCGTTGACATTCCCCAGTAGGGCCGTCTCAGGCAGTAAGCAATAAACTTACTCCTCCTCAAAGAGGGGAGGCGAAGCCTGGGAGGGTGGACCTCCTAGAATTGCACAGGACACACCCATAGACCGGCATAAATCAAGCCCCGAAGGCCAAGACAATACCAGTCTATGGGGTGCAGTATCCATCGGAACAGATACTACACTTTGATCTTAGCCAAAAGGCTCGAGTAGATGAGGCTTGTCAAGACAACGTGGCATGACGATACTGCAAGTAAACCCTGACTAAATATTCGAAATAACATACTATTCGAACCCCCAAAAAGATACCCACTGGCTTATACGAAGAATGGTGCACCTTCTCCAAGTTTTGTTGCTTCTAGTAACAACATTTAGCTGGATACTCGACCAGCCTAGATTATTCTCGTCCTGGGAGCCGACAACACCAAAAGAGAACAAGAAAGATATATAAAACATCACTGGTCAATTGGGGGCAGAATAAATAATGTTCTTCACTTCTTTATTAACTCAATGCTTGAGAGGTAAAAGAGAACTTGAATGGAACACTCGAATATCTCATATAGAGATCAAGTGTTAGTCTCAGGAAAGGGCTTCTTGATTTCTAACAACTTACACGGAAGTAAAATGAAACAAAAAGAGAAAATATACATGCATACATACACACACACACACACACACATATATATATATACAGGGCTTTACGGAGCCCTCCAAAAAGGAGCGCGCTCCAGGAGCACGCTCCTTTTTGCTGGAGCAAAGGAGAGGAGGGCTCATTTTATATTCAGCGGGAGTTGAGCGGGAGCAACTCCATTTGGGACTAAAGAGCGGTGGTTTTAGCGCTCCGCGCTCCCTGCTCCAAGGAGCGTGAGAGGAGCCAGCTCCAATTTTGGGCGTTGGAGCAGGAGCGGGAGCAGCTCCAAAAGTAGTAGAGCGCGTAAAGCCCTGTATATATATATATATATATATATATATATGAAGCAATCCAACAAAAGATATAAGCGTCAACTAATATCTTATAATTAGTGAAACATCCGGATAAAAAACTGAAGCTCAATATACTGGATAGAGCATTAATATTATAATATAAAATGAAGTAATAAAATAATCAGCATAATCAGTAAAAAAATAAATCAGTAAAAATAATCAGTAAAAAAATTCTTGATAGGGTCATCCCGACAATCAGAAATAAAATTAATCAGTAAAAAAATTCTTGATAGGGTCATCCCGACAATCAGAAATAAAATTTTCTTTTCATTGTGGCAATCTTCAGATAGCGTAATTGAATGGTTTATGAACCTTAAAGATAAACATAGATTAAGTTTTATAACTTTTGACTTAGACAACTATTACCAATCTATTACCCCAATTCTCTTAAATAAAGGCCTAAATTTAGCGAAAAATAATTCAGACCTTACTGATCAGGAAATTAAACTGATCACCTTAGCAAGAAGATCTATTCTCCAATTCGAAGGCAAATTAAATGAAATGAAACATAGGTTTAAAAATTTAAGAGGGGGCCTATACAGAGACGATGCCCTATTTGTCTCAGATGAAAGACCTAGAAGATATAGCAAAACAATTGAAGAATTACATGATTTTTTCAGAAATTTCGGCCTTTCCATAACTGTTGATCCGGAGAGAAAAACTTCTAACTTCCTTGATATCACCCTTAACCTCAATGACGGATCATATAGCCCTTTCCATAAACCCAATCTAACTCTTTTCTATGTACATAAACTATCTAACCACCCGAAAGCTATAATTAATTCAATAGTACCGTCTGTTTCCAATAGAATATCTAAGCTTTCTGCCAATAAAAACATTTTCAACCAAAACGCACAATTTTATAACAATGCATTGCTCAACTCTGGATATTCTAAAAAAATAACTTATAACCAAAACAAAGAGAATGATAGAACTGTAAATATTATTACACATAATATGACAACTAGCAATAGGAGCCGAACTAAAAGAAATGTAAATAAACAAAGACCCATAAGGCACTCTATCATACCTGATGAAAATCAACAACATATAGATAGCCCTACACCTACTGCACGTAAACGCCTTAGAAGGAAAAATAATATTCGGTTTAACCCACCTTTCAATAATAACGTTAAAACCAATATCCCGAAGGAATTCTTTAAAATATTGGAAAACTCTTTTAAATACCCACATAAATATAGCTCCATACTTAATAAGAATTCAATTAAAATTTCATACTCTACTATGCCAAATATAGCCCAAGCAATAATCTCAGCAAATAGCAAAAAAATAAAAAATATCCAATCTAATTCTAATTATTCCAATCCTATAAATACATGCAACTGCAGGCGCACCAGTGATTGCCCACTGGACAATGGATGCACATATTCTGATATTGTATATGCTTGTACTGTAACTGAGCAAAATGATTCTATAATGAATCCTAGAGACCACATAAATACAGCCCCTAATCAAATTCCACAATTGAGCACCACAACTAATTTGCACCATAATTCTAGACCTAACAATTCTAATATCCATCCTCTACCTCAGCAAACCGGTAATGAGTTCCCAATAGAAGGTAACGATAACAATAATATACAATCAATCAACCAACCTAATCCACATCATATAAATACAGTAAATAGAAATAGACCTGTGAATAGGAATATAAATGGCGCGGGATTAAGGGTAAATCCTAGGGTACACACATATATTGGGGCCACAGCAAATTTAATTAAATCCCGCATCTCCATGCATAACTACTCCTTCAATAACGATGTCGGTAACAACAGAACATCCCTGACCACTTTAGTTAAAAATTTAAGATCAAATAATATTCTACACAATATAAAATGGTCTATCTTAAAAAAATCAAACTCCTACAGCCCAGGATCCAGATCTTGTGGTCTATGCAACTCTGAAGCTGTAATGATAGCTACTGCACCTAAACATTTAAATCTGATAAATTCTAGAAGTGAATTAGTCTCCAAATGTCGACACAGAAGGAAATTCAAATATGCTATATGGAAACCACCACCAGTTTTGCCGTAGCTGTTTGGGCGAGCAATGAAACCGGGGGTGTCCAGACTTCGAGATGGGTACTTTTTGATTTTTGATCTTTTTTGCCTAAGGGATTTAGACTCCGAGGTTGTAAGGGTTTATACACCTAAATTTTCAGTTTCTAAATATATACACCTAAATTTTCAGTTTCTAAATATATTTACAATATCTTTACAATATCTTTACAACCTCTTAATTGGGAAATATTAAACCTTAAACCTTGAATATATTTACAACTTCTTGATTAGGAAAAATTAAGCCCTAATTTGGATTGGACTTCTTGATTGAACAAACCTAACCTTAAATTAAACTTCCTAATCTGATAAAATTAAATCTTAAATTAAACTATTAAATTATTAAGTTCTAATTATTTAGATAACTTCGTAATTGGGAAAATTAAATCTTAATTGGGAAAAATTAAACCCTAGGGCAGGTTAAACTTTTTAATTGGGGAATGTCAGGCCTTGAGTTGGAATTCCTGGGCTGATGGGATTGAATCTTAAATTAAACTACTAATAATTTCTGGCCTGTTAAAATTAAATCTTAAAAATTAAATCTTGAATTAAACTATAAAATTATTGGAATTTAATAACTTCGTAATTTTTAACTTCATAAATATTCTAAATTACTTGATAGGGCTAGATTTGTGAAGTCGGTTTTTACTGTAAGCCAGATTTTAAGTAATACTTTTGGATGGGTACGCGATCACATGACTTGACCTATTTTTCCTAACTCCCTTTTCGCTTTCTTTTAACTTCTTAGCTCCTTCCCCTTTGACATAGAATAAGCTTACTGACCCAGACAGGGAAAACCTAATTTGGGTGGGATGGATGGCGGGGTTGTATGTTGCTGTCTTTTCTTGAATCTGTCAAACAGGATGCAAGACAGACATAATTTTAAACCCGTTGAAGTCATTCTGAGATGTAGACAATTTAATATCGCCTTCTGTTCGTTAGGGATTTGTCATGTCTGGAGAGAAGATCACTTATATATTTTTCGCTCTTCTGGCTAGATGTGATGGGAGTCCGTCTTATTTTGCTCAATTCGGATTTAGCGGGTTTTCTAATTAAACAACGAATTTGGATTTAACTTGAGTTGCACATGTTGGGATTTCGGAACTTTGATTGGACTTTTTGTATTATTTTGATTGATTTATTTTTCATTAACATTGAATATGGACACATTTCGCGACTGGATAACTTTGCCGGCCCCTTCAATTTCACGTATTTGGACTGCTGTTTGTATCTTGGAGTAATGTCCTTCCTGATTATGCTTCTCAACTTGTATGACCTGGATGGACTGTATGGATTCAACAAAAGTATGTTTTTGGATTGATATGTTTGATGTTATGTATTTTTATATATTTGTGTATATAATTTTATATATTTTCAAAGCGTAATTTTATTGCCTGTAGTAGTATAACTGCGGTAATGGTCCTCTGAAGAGAAGAATTATCTTTGAAAACTCATGAGCTAAGGACTTAAGGATGCTTTGCATGAACTTTGAATTCTAATAAAATTTGATTGACACCTTATTTTATTACTTCATTTTATATTATATATATATATATATATATATATATATATATATATATATATATATATATATATATATATATATATATATATATATAAATGTAGAAGGATGAAAAGGAATTAGGAAAGCAAAAGTCAGATCTTTTTTCTATTCAGTTGCTCAGAGCAAGGTATATTCCGCAAAAAGGCAATTTATTCAAGTTAAATCTTTCCTTAAGCCAGGCTTTTCAATCTATCTGCTCTATCCTGGATATTGAGCTGTATACTTTTCACAATAGGTTTTACCTTTCCTAAAAGTTCGCTTTTAGTTCACCACTTTATATATATATATATATATATATATATATATATATATATATATATATATATATATATAAATATATATATATATATATATATATATATATATATATATATATATATAAAGATTTTGATGTTTCACTGAGAATAGTGTATATTCAGTAAAGTCCGGAACAAGGCCAATAAATAGCTTGGTAAATTCTCCAAATATATATATATATATATATATATATATATATATATATGACGTTACTTTTGTAATTGTTAGCGATAAATTGCTGTACTTCAGCTACTGGTACTTACTTATAGGGTGGTGTATACCAGATTGTATTTCTTCTTATTCTTCTATTTTTAATTTTATTATAATCACTAGCGGGGCTACCCGGCGTTGCTCGGGGTCAAAAAACACATAATTGTAGAAAAATCGCTTGTGTAACATCTTTATATTCAAACTTCTATTTCTCTCCTCTCTATAGCCGTCTCTTTATCCTTCTATCTTTCTCTTCCCTGGTCGCCCCATTTCACCGCTATATTCTCCTTTTGCCTTTTGCGAAAGTTGTCACTTCCGCACCATTCTTCCTCCATAGACCAGGGCAAAAGTATGACATATTTCTATAAAAAGTACTGCCTCTATATGCGCCTTCTATATAGGTACTTATTCCGCCCCGGTGCGATATATGCTCCTATCGCTGCCCCGGTGCGCATACTATATACGTAGCTATCGCCGCCCCAGCGCGCATACTATATACGTACCTATCGCCACTCTGGTGTGAATCCTCAATACATACCTATCTTCAACCCGGTGCGAATGATAAATACGTGCATATCGCCATTCCGGTGTGCATGCTATATTCGTACCTATCGCTGCCCCAGTTCGCATAATATATACGTACCTATTGCCGCCTTGGTGCACATACTATATACGTACCTATTGCAGCTTCCGTGTGCATGCTAAATGCATACCTATCGCCGCCCCGATGCGCATACTATATACGTACCTATCGGCGTTGCACGGGATCACTCTTCTCTAGTCGCCCGCTTTCACCCCATTGGACACTACACCCGTTGCCCTCAGCCAAAGTTGTCTCGTCTGTGTTGCCCTCGTCAGGTTCACCTCCTTCTACACTTGCCAGGGTCAAAAGATGTCACGTAACTTCTCCATTCCCTGGAGAAAAAATGTAACATTTCTATTTAAAGTACCATATTTGTCTTCATTATTAATGTTAATAAGAGTGTGTATTTACTTCTTCATGTCTGTGTATGTTAGATAAAATAACCTAGGTCGATCAGGACCCTCTGACAGCAGACTTCATTGTTAATGATGATAATGTGGTCTATTTACTTCTTTCATGTTTGTGTATATTAGATGAAATTACATAGGCCGATCACCGATTAAATATTTTATATGAATATAATAAATGTTAATTCTACTAATGGGGAAGAATAATTTTTTCATTAAATTCACCGATCGAGATATTATTTTATATGAATATAAATATTAGTGCTAAGAATGGGGACCCTTCCCCTACCATTGTACTCAGACTCCGTAATATACCATTAGCGTTGAACTCCAGGCCCTGACTCCTTCCTGAACATCAGGCTCTGAATCCTTCCCAGAACCTCCGGCTCTGACTCCTACCCAAACCATTAGGATCTGACTACTTCCTGAAGAGTCGGCTCTGACTCCTTCTTGAACCTCAGACTGACTCTTTCACGTAATGCAAGCTCTGACTCTTTCCGGAACATCCAGCTTTGACTGTTTTTCCCTCAAACTCTGACTCCTTCCCCAACATCGTTTTTTTTTTATCCCGGGCAATGCTGCAGCTAAAAACACCTGCTCTCTCTAGGATATTGAGCTTGAGGTTCTGCTCCATACCGTAACCTCAAGACCTGACTCCTACCTGAACTGTCTACTCTGACTCCTTCTCAGAACCTCAGGATGATTCTTCTAAAACCTCAGGCTCTGATTGTTAATCCAAACATCCAGCTTTGACTGTTTCCCAAACGTTTGACTATAACTGCACCACGAACATCAGTTTTTTTATCCTGTGCAATGGTGCGTATAAACACACCTGCTCTATCTAGGATATTGAACACTATTTGAGTAAACACCCGCTCTATGTAGGATAATGAGCACTTTTAAAATTAAGGAGGTCTAGAGAGCACTATCACAATCAAGCACCTAGAACTTGTTAAATTTCAATGTAAAAAAATGCTGACTGATTTGTTAGTCTCTTTTACTGGATAAAATTAAAAGCAGTGTTTAATTATTGATAAAATTAAAGAGAAAATGCCAATTTTACTTTACCCGTAAAGAAATTACTTTTTTATGTTAACCTTCCACTAACCTTGCTCAGCAACAAATGTCTAAGCTGGGTTAGTTAACATATATATTAATTTTTGTTCATACTTTAGAACAATGATGACACACAGCCCCCATTCCTCACACTTTTGATGGACTTGTGCCTAATTTGTGTTATGATAAATGTGGTGTTGTGGTGACTGTCATTCTAGTTAAAAGTAGGATAGACATTTGTATTACTTTAGAAAACTTTTGAAAACTTTGTGTCTATTTTTTTTGTAATGTAACCTTTCATATTTTCTGCAAGTAAATAATTCAAAGTTTAGTATTTTTTCCTATGGATGCTAAAACCCTTAGACTGGTACCGACTTTATTTACTAATTAAGTGTTTGGTTAACGTGCATGAAAACTGAAAAAGATGGAAGTTTACAACCTATTCAATAAAGCAAAAACAAATATATTGTTATGAGTAAATGTGGTATTGTGGTGACTGTGATCATTCTACTTAATAGTAGGATAGACATTTTTAATACTGTAAGGCAACGACACCCATGTATTCACACTTTTGAAGGGCTTGTGTCTAATTTGTTTTGAATGTAATTTTTTCATATTTTCTGCAAGTAAATAATTCAAAGTTTAGTATTCGTTCTGATGGATGCTACAACCCTTAGACTGGTACTGACTTTAGTTACCAATTAAGTGTTTGGTTAACGTCCGTAAAAAGTAAAAAGAGTGAAAGTTTACAACCTGTTCAATAAAGCAAAAAGCAAATATAAGGTTATGAGTAAATGTGGTATTGTGGTGACTGATCATTCCAGTTAGAAGCAGGCTAGACAGAATTTACACAAACCTGCTGTATTTAGAGTAATGAACACCGACAGATAAAGCAGGTACAACTTACCAAGTGTTATACTTTTCTATCTAACATATTGAACAGTTGCTGATTTAGTATATATCCATTAGTAAATTACACACATGCTCTCTCTAGGATAGTGTGCACTGTTAGATTCACCATAAGACATAGTATGAGCCACACTATATTATAACACATACTTGCTCTATCTAGAGTGTTAAATACATCCGGATTCAGCATTTACTGTGTTTTGAGTGTCCTACTGCATTATTGCACACATCTGTTGCATCTAGGGAACTGAGCAGTGTTTTCTACAACATGTATAACATTTAGCAAGTGTCCTAGTGCAGTAATAAATTATTGCTCCTGAGTTTGTTTCAGATTATAAACCTAGGCATGAACAACAAAACAATAGTCAAAAAGTGTGCTTAACATATTTCTGTGAAAAATTATCACTTTGTTGCTCAATATATTGGAACACATTTATTCTAAGCTTGTTCACCACTTTCAAGCAATAATATAATGACCAAAATAAAAACAATTTTATATTTAAATGAGTGATTTTTATTCTAAGGTGTCTTTTGAGAATGTGTAATTCCGTCAAAGGATAAAGATCCAAATTTAAAAAAAAAACTGCAGCACTTAATGATATCAATCACAGAAACACATTGTTCAAACGTGATGTTTTAGTAAAAGAATGTTTTTTAACCGTCCTCATTTTGATTGAAGGGTACCAAACATGGTGCGTCAGCTATAAGGGTACCAACACATGGTGCGTCAGCTCAAAGGGTACCCGCACATGGTGCATCAGCTTTAACGGTCACCCACATGGTGCGTCAGGTCTAAGGGTACAACACATTGTGCGTCAAGGCTAAAGGTACCTACACGTGGTGCGTCAGCTCTAAGGGTACCCACACTTGGTGCGTCAGCTCGATAAGTACCTACACATGGTTTGTCAGCTCTAAGGGTACCCACATTGGTGCGTCAGCTCGAAGTGTATCTACACTGGGTGCGTCAGCTCGAAGGGTACCCACACATGGTGCGTCAGCTCGAAGGGTACCCACACATAGTGCGTCAGCTCGAATTGTACCAACACATGGTGCGTTAGCTCGAACGGTAAATATACATACTTCGTCAGCTCGAAGGGTACCCACACATGCTGCGTCAGCTCTAAGGGTACCCACACATAGTGCGTCAGCTCGAATTGTACCCACACATGGTGCGTTAGCACGAACGGTAAATATACATACTTCGTCAGCTCGAAGGGTACCCTGATATGGTGCGTCAGCTCGAAAGGTACACACATGTACTTCGTCAGGTTGAAGGGTACCCACACATACTTCGTCAGGTCGAAAGCTACCCACACATACTTCGTCAGGTCGAAGGGTACTAACATAAACTTCGTCAGGTCGAAGGGTACCCACACATTGTGCGTCAGGTCGAAGGGTACCCACGCATAATTTGTCAGGTCGAAGGGTACCCACACATACTTCGTCAGGTCGAAGGGTATCCACATATAATTCGTCAGGTCGAACAATTTCTACACAGACTTCGTCAAGTCGAAGGGTACCCAAACATACTTCGTCAGGTCGAAAGGTACCTACACATACTTCGTCAGGTCGAAGGGTACCCACACATACTTCGTCAGATCGAAGGGTACCCACACATACTTCGTCAGATCGAAGGGTACCCATATATACTTCGTAAGCTCGAAGGGTACCAACACATACTTCGTCAGGTGGAAGGGTACCCACACACACTTTGTCAGGTCAAAGGGTATCCACAAATACTTCGTCAGGTAAAATGGTACCCACACATGGTGCGTCAGGTAAAAGGGTACCCACACATACTTCGTTAGGTGGAAGGGTACCCACACATCGTGCGTCAGGTCGAAAGCTACCCACACTTACTTCGTCAGATCGAAGGGTACCCACACATACTTCGTCTGGTCGAAGGGTACCCACACATACTTCGTCAGGTCGAAGGGTACAAACACAAACTTTGTCAGGTCGAAGGATACCCACACTTACTTCGTCAGGTCGAAGGCTACCTACATATACTGCGTCCGATCGAAGGGTACCCACACTTACTTCGTACGGTCGAAGGTACCAACACATACTTCGTCAGGTCGAAGGGTACCCACACTTACTTCGTCAGGTCGAAGTGTACCCACACATAGTGCGTCAGGTCGAAGGGTATCCACACATTGAGTGTCAGGTCGAAGGGTACCCACACATACTCCGTCAGGTCGAAGGGTACCCAGACATACTTCGTCAGGTCAAAGGGTACCTACACATACTTCGTCAGGTCGAAGGGTACCCACACATACTTCGTCACGTCGAAGGGTACCCGCACATGGTGCGTCAGGTCGAAGGGTACCCACACACACTTTGTTAGCACGAAGGGTACCCACACATACTTCGTCAGGTTTAAGGGTACCCACACACAATTCGTCAGGTCGAAGGGTATCCACACATGATACGTCAGGTAAAAGGGTATACACACATGGTGCGTCAGGTCGAAGGGTACCCACACATACTTCGTCAGTGCCTTAGGGATGAAGCAACTCCTGCTTCACTATGGACTCATGTTCAAAAAAAGTGCCGTTAGGAATTAAGCAACCCTTGCTTCACTATGGACTCATCAAAAAAGTTCAGGGATTAAGCAACTCTTGCTTCACTATAAACTCATATTCAAAAAAGTGCCGTTAGGGATTAAGCAACTGTTACTTCACTATGGACTTATGAGCAAAACAAAGTGCCGTTAGGGATTAAGCACCCTATGCTTGACTATAAACTCGTGTTCAAAAATGTGCCGTTATGGATTAAGCAACCCTTGCTTCACTATAGACTCATGTTCAAAAATGTGCCGTTAGGAATTAAGCAACCCTTGCTTCACTATGGACTCATGTTCCAAAAAGTGCCGTTACGGATTAAGCAACACTTGCTTCACTATGGACTCATGTTCAAAAAAAGTGCCGTTAGGGATTAAGCAACTCTTGCGTCACTATAAACTCATGTTCAAAAAAGTGCCGTTGGGATTAAGCAACACTTGCTTCACTATAGACTCGTGTTCAAAAAAGTGCCGTTAGAGATTTGCAACCCTATAAACTCAAGGCAGAAAGTGTGGGAGTGAGAGGGGAAGAAGAAAGGAAGGCAAAAAGGGTTTTAGTGTGAGTGAATTTCTTCCCGGCACTCCATTCCTATGGCGTCATTTCCTGTCAGTTCCTGTGTATCATGACTTGCATATTTTCTTATACATAATTTTATTGGGTTCCGAAATTAGTAGATAATTACGTTGAAAAATGCAGGAAAGCGCCACCCCCATTGGAGAAAAGTGCTCCGTTGACCCCGAAAGGGTCAATTTTTTTCCCGAATTCTCAGACAAAACACGTCCGGAGGCTGGCTGGTTGGAATGATGTCAACTGTGTGAGTGTTTGTTGGGTAGTATCGGAGGAGAAGACCAACATACATACATACATACATACAGACAGACAGACATACATACATACATACAGACAGCTGGCGTTTATATAATAGATTAGTCTCGTGTTTCATTCGTCGTTCTTGTAGTTTGTAATTGATGGAAGACGGAAGAACAATAGACGAAATGCTGCACCTTTAACGACTAACCGTAATTTTTTGCTGTTTTTTTTTGTGTGTGTTTTAATTTTCAGTCGGTTTTAGCTGCTGCTTTTTTCCTCTACCTCTTCTTTTTCTTCTTCTTCTTCTTCTTCTTCTTCTTCTTCTTCTTTTATATTATTTCTTCTTCTATTTCTTCTTTTTCTTCTTCTTGTTCTTCTTTTCCTTCTTCTTCTTCTTTTCCTTCTCCTTTTTCTTATATTATTTCTTCTTCTTCTCCTCCTCTTCCTCTTTCTTCTTCTTCTTCTTCTTCTTCTTCTTCTTCTTCTTCTTCTTCTTCCTCTTCTTCTTCTTCTTCTTCTTCTTCTTCTTTATCTTTTCTGTGCCTCTCCGTCCTCTTCCCTCCCATTTATTTCTTTCGCAACATAAATAGCATTTTTCTGCGCTTTCTACTTTCAAGTCTAAACTAAATTAATCCCTTTGCACTAAGTTTTTCACATTCTGTTTGGCGACTTTTTATATTAAAAGAAATCTACCGTTGTATTAATCGCTAGCATTATGGCTGCAACTTCGATGTTATGATGGTGAGAAAGTATCTTTTGCGATAAATATGGCAAGTAAAAATATCAAATAGTTTACATAAGTCCACTTTATGAACATTTAAAATTACGAATTATCATTGAAATAATTCAAGAAAACTGATATTTATTTTTTCAAAAGACTTTTTAAAACACGTTTAAACATTAATCTAGTTTTTTTTATTATTAATTATTGCATACGTAATAAATACTGATATTATTTTGTTTCCCATTGACTTTTAATTTAATTATCTTTCAATTAGACTCAATATTTTACTGATAAAAAATAATCTGAAATTATTATAAATTTGTTGTAAAAAGAAAAGTATCCTGCAACAATAGATCCGCAAGGATTTGAACTCGTCATAGCCAATTTCATGGTCTGTAATGGTATCCATTAGAACAGTCACGTGACCTCTCCTCCCACCCCCTCAACAACAAAAATGGGAGAGTGTAAATACCTGTGTGTGGTACTTAGTCTTATTGCCCACTACGTATGAAGCTTTTCTTTCAGAATATAGAAGTGGTTATCAAAGGGAAACAACTAAGTCTGCAATTATTTCAAGGGAGATAACTAGCCTGTTTTAAACCAAATGTTTTAAACCAAATGTTTTAAACCATTTTTGTTGCTATCCAATTCGTTTCCATCCGAAAGTGTTTGTTTTGGAACATACAGCTTAAGCAATTATAATAATATGAATTCGTATATGTTTATATTTAAGAGGAAATGTTTTTATCTGCAAACTATTTCTAGGTTGTTAGAATTGAACATTTGGTATGAATGCTCGTCTAGTCATGCAGCTTGTTCTAAGCCAGTAATGTTTACCTTTTTTCTTTAAACACGTCCCCAAAGGGCTTCTTGGCCTTTTGGCTAAGATCAAAGTGTAGTATCTGTTCCGATGGATACTGCACGCCTGTCCTGTGCAGTTCTAGGAGGTCCACCCTCCCAGGCTTTGCCTCCCCTCTTTGGAGAGGAGTAAGTTTATTGCTTACTGTCTGAGGCGCCCTTACCGGGGAATGCCGACGGGGCTGCCCAGGCAATTTTTAAATGGCCAGAGTGCTCACCTCTCGAGCGCTGGCTTTTCAAACCCCACTTTCTCGCCCGATCTTGGGTCACATCTTACTTGTGGGAGTAAGATAAAACTGGCCTTGTGCCTAACTCCTGGGGAGGAGTAAATAAAACCTCACTTTTCTCGACCCGATCTTGGGTCACATCTTACTTGTGGGAGTAAGATAAAACTGGCCTTGTGCCTAACTCCTGGGGAGGAGTAAATAAAACCTCACTTAAATGTTTACCTCCGATTTTAATGAGATTTTAAACAACAAAACTAAATTGTAGAATTTGGATTATTCGGACTACTGTTCTCATCTTGAGTGTTATTCTCACAACGCTGTTTCGACCGATGTAACCTCCGACCTTTTTCAGGTGTATCTTGTCGAACTCGGGAATATTTCTGTCGAACTCGGGAATCTGGACGGAATTTCGAACGGAACCTTTTTATTTAATCCACGGGAGTAGCATTAAATAACGTGTCCGTTCGAAATTCCGAGCAGATTCGCGAGTTGACAAGATACACCTAAAGAATGTCGGAGGTTACATCGGCCGAAACGTAGTTTAAATTATCAATCCTTATCTCAAAAAATTTGGTTCTCAACATTTGAGCTGATTTTGATTATTTCAAATCATACTTATGGGACTTAACTTTACGTCGTTGTATTTTAAAAGAGTTTAAGCGCTTCGTTATTACCAGTAATTATTGCCGTTTCCATGGGCGAATTATGTTTGCTTTGCTGGTCCCCCGATTTATAAAATCGGGGGACTTATGTTTTGAGGCATGTCTGTCCGTCCGTCCGGATTTTTCTCCGCAACCATCCATTGAATTTCTCTGAAATTTTGCATGAAGTTGTAACTTTGGTCAGGTTAGATAGTGACATTCTCCGATTTTTGAAAAAAAACATCTTGTTAGCCCCCCCCCCAGGGGGTCAAAAGCCCCCGAAATGGCAAAAAATGACATTTTTTGCCCCATAACTTTTCATCCATCCATTCAATTTCTCTGAAACTTGGTCAAAATGTGGAGGCAATTTTTCCTAATAGAAAATAAGTATCGCTGACCTTGGAAAAAATCTGGTTCTCACCCCCCAGGGGGTCAAAAGCCCCCAAAGTGGCAAAAAATGACCCTTTTCTCCCATAACGTTTGATCCATCCATTCAATTTTTCTGAAACTTGGCCAAAATATAGAGGCAATTGTTCTGGATATAAAATGAACATCCTTGACCTCAGAAAAATTCTGGTTCGCGCTCCCAGGGGGTCAAAGGTGGCTCAAAAATGCCCCAAACTGCCCAAATTTATTGCATTTTACACTCGCCACATCGAGTCACATACAGAGGGGGACCACGCACGCGCGGCTTGTTTTATGTGTTTTTATCACACTTTCTGGGTGGTCGACTTTATTTATTCCTGTCAGTGAGTATGTATGATAAAATACCATACGATAGTTATGTTTCCGATGTCAGTGACAGGATCAGGATGATATTCATAGAGTAATAATCAGTTATGAGTTATCTCCATTGATTAGAATGATTCACTGACGTCACGTTAGAAATAGAAACGCGGCTTCGCCCTCTTTCTCACGAGAAATGTCGTCCAGTTCAGACATGTAAAAACACAACTAATAAAAGCATGTGCGTTCTCTTAATTCTGGAGTTTAGTCTTGTCTCAATATATTATGCATACCTATTTAGTAGTAGTAATAGTAGTATTAATAGTATTAGTATTAATAGTATTATTATTATTAGTAGTAGTAGTAGTATTTTTATTAGTAGTAGTAGTAGTTGTAGTAGTAGTATTTTTATTATTAGTAGTAGTAGTAGTAGTAGTTGTTGGGTGCTTATGCAGATGAGCGGCCACAGTAAAAAATTATTTAAATTAAAAAAAAATAATATATACTTATTAAGCATTATAATCTTACTCACTGTACAAAAAAGTAGAAAAAATTATCCACTAGAACTTTAATTAAAAGTATTTTTCCATTCTGCGTATCGTAACAGCGATTCGTTCACAGAGACTTCAGTTTGTTCTAAAGAAAGAAGATTTCGCAGGGGAGATAATCAACTTGCGAAATCATAATAAAAAACAACATGGCGTCTCTGTGAACGAATCGCTGGTACGATACGCAGAATGGAAAAATACTTGTAATTAAAGTTCTAGTGGATAATTTTTTCTACTTTTTTGCACAGTGAGTAAAGAAGATAACACTGAATAAGTATATAATATTGTTTTTATAAAAAAATAATTTTTTAAAATTTTTTAATAGTCCGCTAATCAGCATAAGCACCAGTTGTTGTTTTAGTAGTAGTAGTAGTAGTAGTAGTAGTAGTAGTAGTGGTGGTGGTGGTGTGTGTGTGGGGAGGGTAACTTGGAGCTTTCCCGCCAGTCGTTACGAGTGATTTATCGCTGATAACAACCAGTGGCTTTCCCTGGAGTCTGTGTGACAGAAAGTCTCCATAGATATCCCAATATTCTCCATTCCATTCCATTATCATTGTAACTCACTTGGTGTTCTCTCGCCAGCTGCTACCCGTGGTGTCTCCCTGGTAATGGGAGTGTGTTTACCTGGAATCTGAGCGACAATAAGCCTCCTCAATATTCCAGTAGACTTTGTTCCCTTCCAGTCATGGTCTGCGTGATACTATCCATCTGCAGTCTTTCCATCCTCAAAGTTACGAAGTTACGTATAGAAGAGAAACACACAGACACACGAGATCTTGCGCAAGGACCCGTGGTGTAACGGATAAAGTACTTAGTAGAATTCAGTTCTAAGTGACTGTCTTCTGGAGGTTGAAGGTTCAATCCTCACTATGGGCGATACTAAGAATAGAATTGCGAATTACTTCTACCATGTCATCGCTGACGGAACCAGGGCATGCTACATATAATGGGTTCCGTTTGAAATTGCGTACCGATTCATAAGTTCTACAGAAAGATAAACCCGAAGAAACGTTGTGAGAATGACACTCAGTAGTTCGAATACACGAAATAATAAAAATTATCAATCCTCATCTCAAAAATTCGGAAACACGCAGGATCTTGGAGTTCTCTACCAGTCGTTACCAGTGATTTATCTCTGAGTGACAGCAAGTGTCCTCGGATGTTCCAGTATTCTCTGTTCTAGTTCACTATTATTGTAACTTATTTGATGTTCTCGTTTTTACTTGTTTGTTTTTTAAATAAATGATAATATTTATTTTTTATCTAGCCGAGAAAAACAACTACGGTTTTCAACTCGTGGAAAAATGTTAAAAAAAAAAAAAAAAAAAAAATGTTAAAATTTATCTACCAGCAAGAAACATTTTTTTAAATTCGTAAATTCACTAGACCAACCCGACAATCTGCCAAATCCCATCCATACACTGTGGAGGTCCCCAGATACCGAAGAGCTTTCTACTCCAAAATCTTCTTTCCTCGTGCTGCTGGACTCTGGAACTCCCTCCATGCTCCCTGCTTTCCTGGCGTTACTGACATGCAAACATTTAAAACTAATGTAAACAGACATCTCGCTGCGCAGCTCCAAATTTAGGTTGCCCCCCCCCCCCAAAAAAAAATCTTCACCGTTTTTTTTCAGTAGCCCCTTACGCTACAGTGGCGGCCTGCCTTGTTTGGGGTGAATTATGATAAAAAAAAAAAATTAAAAAGGCTAAAAACTACACTTTTCAATTTTATGTTCCTTAGTTTTTCGGTCGATAAATTTATTTCTGATGGTAGAGTACTAGTAATACTAAACAGGTTAGTTAGTTTGTGTTTAAAAATACTTTTGGTTTAATGGAAAAGACCATTTGTTATTCTAAGATCATCATCAAACGTTTTCTCCACCTTTGCTGCAGAATACGGTTTATCATATCTTAACCGCCTTTCACTTCTTTGTTTAGATGACTGATTAATCGGGAAGTGCAGGAACATACGCAATACGTGATTTGCCACTTTCATTAAATAAAAATAAAAAATAAATTAGTTATCTCCCCTTAATGGTATTGGATATTCCTCGTCGAGGCGCTTTGGAGGAGTCCACTAAATATCGTAATGAGCACGACCCACTTTGGGCCGGTTTGGGGGAAAATAGAGGCCAATCGGGAGGACAGTCAAAAGCGTTCGTCACACGAGTTTTTTGCCAAGTTCCGATCAGACGTCCCCAAACGACATCTACGAAGAGGAGAGACTGAAAGAGACGGCAGGTTCTAAGCCAAATAATTTTTATGGAGCAGATCTCATCTCCACAAGAACAATTCGTGGTCAAATTGAATGAAAGATAATATTTATTTTATAAGTTAATCAATTATCCTCCCCTACATATCTTAATATTGTACTTGATATTAGCGGCTAAATGAATCATTATTTAGCAACTCTCTCTATCTGTTGTAGCAGTTACCTCCTCCTTTCAAAACATAACTACACCGGTTTGCCGGTAGGTGGCGCTTTATCACCGACAGGTGGCGCTGTAAAGCGACACCAGAGTTATCTGCCCTTCGGACTATAAAACTCGGTGCAAAACGGAAATTCCCTCTCTTCCTCACCGACCTTTTCTCTTGAACTGGTCTCAGCAAAACAACTACCAACACACGTTTCTTCCGTCAACACGTGGGCAAACAACGGTAAGAGTTCTCAACTCGTTTTCTTTGTATACGGCTTTTAAAGACTTTCTACACGCCGGATTCATTTCTTCTTATACCTTTTCAAGAACTGTTTTTCCATCGACACACATGCATACATCACACACTTCATCATTCCACGTACACACACGTTCAATAAACTTTATTTGAACTACTTCATTTTTGTTTATTAATTATTACTCTGTCTTTTGCATGCAACATTGCTTGATTCAACTTTGCACGTTTATAATCGGCGGAACACCACTCGGTCCCGTAACAATTGATGACCTGACGTGCAAGCTTTGTTGTATGTGGCGGAGTAATTAATTTCGTACTAGAACAAAAAAAAAATCATTTCTCGTTTTTTCTTTCGTGGTGAAACGAATTACGCACCCATCTTTTTCCTTTTTTTTTCTACCCACGAGGTAGAAATATACAAACAAACAAAAGAAAAGAAGCCACCGTCTCCATTTTTCCTGGCCACGCGGAAATACCCAAACAAGAAAAACAAAAACATTTCTCGGCTTCTCCGAGTATAAAACAAATTACAATTTCATTTTTTCTTCTCTTTCTTTACCCACGTGTCGGAAAATTATATACAAAGAAAAAGACAAACTTTTGCCAATCCTTTTTTTTCTTTTTCGACGAACAAAAGGACCTTACAAGACGCCACTTCCTTTGTTTTGAACACGTGGAGATAAAAAGAAAACAAAAGAAAACAAACGCTCACGCTGCCCATCTTTTTCGTGGCCACGTGTTGATAAAAAACTTCAAAAATGCCGCCATCTTTTTCCGGACCACGTGTTGATAAAATAAATTCAAAAATGCCGCCATCTTTTTCCGGACAACGTGTTGATAAAATTTTTTTTAAAATAACGCCATTTTTTATCTCTCGGACCACGTGGAAATGAAAATTCAAAAAAAAAAAAAAAGAAAAGAAAATACGATTTTTTTTCTCTTTCTTTTCAACAACAAAGGAAAGAGAAGCCACCATTCTTTCTCTACGTGGAAACGAACATTCAAACAAACTAAAACGAAAACAAAAAACGTCATTCCGTGTGTGAAACAAATTACGGCTCTATTTTTTTTTTTCTTTTTCCTTTCTACCCACGTGTTGGAAATATATATATAAAGGAAAAGAAAACTACAAAACGACCAACACACGACGACAAACACGAACAACATCACCCTTCAAGGCCTACCAACAATCTTCAACACAAGATGAACAACCACATTTTCCCGGACATTCAGCAAGCACCAAACATTTCCGGACATCACTGACGACACTATGGAAGAAATCACACCAGTTCAAAATGAGTACAACTGCCCAAGCACGACTAAATACTCAACAACTGGACGTTCGTTGATCAACTGGGGGACACAT
Source organism: Sepiola atlantica (assembly GCA_963556195.1). Taxonomy (NCBI): domain Eukaryota; kingdom Metazoa; phylum Mollusca; class Cephalopoda; order Sepiida; family Sepiolidae; genus Sepiola; species Sepiola atlantica. The sequence goes on along the minus strand of OY744528.1, from coordinate 137,093,874 downwards.
CAACTCGAACGACGCGCACCAACACCAGTACAGACCCACTTGTACCTGGACCTGCTAACTCACTTGCAGACATTTGTGCATCTGATTTTGACCATAGTGTACCACCAATCTCAACAACTAGATGTTTGTTCATCAGCTCCACAACACGGACTAATTAACATGAACAACATCAACAACTGCACAGACTCACTTGTGCTCATTCATCAACTGCACAGACTCACTTGTGCTCATTCATCAACTGCACAGACTCACTTGTGCTCATTCATCAATCAATTGCACAGACCCACTTGTGCTTATTCATCAACACCTGCACAGACTCACTTGTGCTCATTCATCAACATCGCACATACTCACTTGTGCTCATTCATCAACAACTGCACAGATTCACTTGTGCTCATTCATCAACAACTGCACAGATTCACTTGTGCTCATTCATCAACAACTGCACAGACTCACTTGTGCTCACTCATCAATACCGCACAGATTCACTTGTGCTCACTCATCAACAACCGCGCAGACCCAAGCACCAAACATTCCCGGACAACACTGACAATTCAACGTTCGTTCATCAGCTCCGCATCACGCAGACTAATCAACATGAACAACGCCACCAACAAGTGCAAATTACCTTGCACTCAACATTTTTCGACCGCAAACTCACTTGTACTCAAACTTGATGCAGACCCAAACAACACGCAGATCCACATGCGTTACAAACACTCAATTCCGCAGATGCATTTGCGATCAATCATTCAATACAGATGCAGAAACAGAAATAAGTAGCGCGCACACTACTTTTTTTCTAATCTTCAACAGCAAAACAGACATACCCACAAAGAATGCTTCTCATCTACAACTGTACATATTGAATAATATCTTCAATA
>OY744528.1:137065490-137087990 GCA_963556195.1 Sepiola atlantica | reverse complement strand
AGTAACCGCATTATAAACATCTGACTGTCGCTTGGGATCTAAAACAATCTACTCAAGGTATTAGAGCTCAGAGGCATATGGTTCAAGAACAGCTATCATTACCAGACGAACCTCAGAATCAAACCTGGTTTCCCGGGCGACAGTAAATGCGAATATATCGGAATAGACAGAAGCGCAGCAAAAAAGCATCTACATCTACAGGACTTCACCTAAGCAAAGAACATAGACCATAATGCATTTTCGCCCTCGTGTGATTATTATTATAAGTGTGGACAGAAATAGTGCTTTGAGCAGTGGCGTATCTGGGGAGGGCCTCGTCGACGAGAGCATATTTTAGCAATAGAGACAATGGGAGGCAGGCGAAAAATCTCATGGTGATGAAGAAACATCTGTCGTTCGATATTGCTTAATCGTAATTGTTAATTTAGATGCTGTTTTAGGATAAAATTGAGTGTCGCTAGCAACATTCGCAATAATTGTCAAGGCTAAGTGCATTTTATTATTCATCATATATATATATATATATATATATATATATATATATATAGAGAGAGAGAGAGAGAGAGAGAGAGAGATTTTAATTGATTAATTAATAAATTAATTTTTGTATATATAGATTTTGTAAATATATATAGATGAATGAATTAATTAAAAAATCTATATATACAAAATTGATGACACGTCCGATTAAGGGCGAATTAAAAAATTCAGTCCTCTGCATATTCGTAAATATTTTTTTAAAAAAACGCTCAGGGTAGCGATAAATAAGAAAAACGCACCGGTAAACACCGGTCGACTATCGCCAGTAAAAACAACAACAACATATATATATATATATATATATATATATATATATATATATATATATATATATATATATATATATATTAGTACGTAAAAAGAGGTACGTGTTTGGAATATGCCATAAACATAGTTTTACGCAGTTTTGCGGTCGTCAGATTCCATAACGTCCGAATTTTGGGTTTAATTTGAACTCGAATTCGGACGTCACGGGCGACCGCAAAAGTGCATGAAATCATATTACTGCATAATTAATAAAAAAAAAAGGCGTAATCTTTTTAATTACTATAAAACTCTTTCAAAGAAGGCATTGAGCACTGTATACAAATGCAAATCAAAAACCCTAACCCTGAGCCGACCAAACAGCCGATACTCACAATCATCAGTATGTATATATTGTTTTTAATTTACAGTGATGTTTTCCTGTTTTTAAATGTGATTATTGTTGATAATTTATGTCCATTGATGCTTCTGACGTAATTAGATTCGGTGAAGCGATTATTTTCACATGTATTTTCAAATGAAACGTTCACACATTAGGTAAGAAACAACAATGCACACACATAAGCAAGATAAATAATATCAAATCTAAAAACAACAACAATAATCATCGTAAATGAATCCACATGAAGAAGGCCAGAAAGCGCATCGGCCGAAACGTAGTAGAAATATCAATGTTTTAAATTTCCAAAATCAAGACAAAAAAATTATCTAGTTCATGTGTCAAATTTAAAAGTTTAATTAAATTGTGTTTTTATTTAATTCGTGACATTTTTTTTTAAATGTTGATTTTTTTTTTAAATTTCATATTTACCCCCTTCCCGCTCCTCCCCCTCCCCCTCCCTTTTCCGGTGTCGTTTTGAATTGTGTCCGCTGACAATATCCTGTGACGCGTTGTTGATGACTGACATCGCTGAGAAGCAAACATTATAATGTGACGTAATAACCTCCTGGAACATTCATTTTTATTCTCATCACAATCTCAGGTGAAAGTCACGTACGTACTCGAATCGTGTGCCTTATTCCGGAAATAAAGCACAAAAGTGTATCTTGTTACACAGACTGAAACGTCACAACAGATTTGGAAAGACGTTCCCATTTTTCTAACTGTAATAGAATAGGTTGGTCAGCGTTCAGTTATTGTTTATTAATTTTAAAAAAACACTTGAATAATTTCCAAACCGGAAGTAACTAGAGTTATCCGCCCCTAGTTGACAAAACGAGCGAAGAGAGACCGCCATGTTGAATTTTACTTTTAATATTACAAACAAAAAATACGGGCAACACCTAATATTGTTAAGTATTGTTTTTACTCAAGATCATAAAATGAATCATGATTGTAGTACAAAAAATATCGGAACTCATTTCACTGTAAATAATTAGCGACCATAAACTAGCAAATTCTTTATTTACTTTTGAAGAAAATATCGACTGTGGTGAGAGTATTAAGTGAAACTGGGAAAATCCGAAGACCTAAGGGTGCAATGCACACGGAATGGATAGGAAGTTGGTATATTTCGCGTTGACATCATTTGTCGAGGTTTCATTGCAAATTCGTCCTCGGCATATCTGTCAAAATCTGGATATGCTTAACGAGAGAAGAGAGGATGCATGTACCAGTAGCTATTTCGGCATAGATTGGGTGGGTTTTTTCTGTTGTAATACGCTAACAGAACCAGGTGATATCGTGTGGTTGTGCTGGGGTTCCCTGGGTTAGTAGTAATGATGCCTTTGTCATAAAACCATGCACAGTTATCTTAGTGAAGAATTGTATCGATTTATTTATGAATTCTTTCGATCTTAATATAAGCAGAAACGATCGATTTAAAGTAAAGGATCTCGTGTCTCCGTTTGCTCTGTCCATGCGCCCCTTCCCTACGCCACTGATTTTAAGACGAGTATAATCATCGCTGTCCGTCGTTTGGTCAGTGCGTCACACTTAATTTCGAAATAGTATTTTTAGATGCGTCCACACATCTCTATAAAAGGCTCGGTCGGTCCGTCAATGTGTCACATTTAAATTTGAAATTGTATTTTATGTTCGTCGTTAAATGCGCAGATCGAATGGACGCATCTTCTGAATAGATCGATTATTGTTTTTGTTTCTCGATCCTGGTCACACCGTTGATTTCCGGTTCTTTCTGATAAAGATAAAAAGTTCTTTGATACAACAGTGGCGCGCAAGAAAATTATTTCTTGAGTTTAGAAACACCAAAGAGCCATAATACTTGACTTGTTTTACTTTTAAACTTTAATGTAAATCGGAAATGACTCCGATTATTCAGCAGTCTAAAGGCTTCAAATTGCTTTCGAATTTGGAAGTGTTACGATTGCTTTAATCACAAATCAAGCGTGTTCATTTATTTAAAAGGTGTTTTTACTATCGTGACTTTTCGACATTCCAAAGTTTGAATCTTTTAAATTGGCGAATGTAGATTACTTTGCGGCTTTAATTAAAGTTTAAAGACAAGCAGTCACATTTATGATTCATTTTTTGCCCCCAAACCAAAGAGAAACATTGATTTTCTCAGGCGCCCCTGTCGTATAAAAGAACCGAAATAAGGCGGTTTTCTGGAAGTTAACAAAATGAGTGGCCATTTTGTATAAATTCAATAACACTTTATTTGTGTCTTTTGAATTTCTTTTATTTTTAGTTTTTTAAACTGATTTTCTTTGTTCTTCTTTGATTAAATTCGATCCTTCATAGAAGATCAAGTTGTTTAACTTTGATTGACAACTGGGATGTTTCTTTTTTTAAATTTCCAATGCAGATGGAACTGGTTAGTGGGGATGGATAGGTAAATGGATCGATCTATAGATTTGATGGGTATGTGGACGGATAGATAGATAGATAGATAGATAGGTACGTAGGTAGGTAGGTAAATAGGTAGGTAGATAGATTTGTCGCTAGTTAACTTAATTTGACACCCCATTAAAGGGCGGGGGTCAGATATTTCTTATTTTGTTTTCTTTGTTTGATTAATTACGTCTGAAACATTTTGACCATTTTAAGTTCTGAATTAAAAGTTTAAAAAAAAAACGTTGCATTTCCCATAGTTTTGTTATTTGAGTAATTTATATGAGATGATTTTTTCTGTTAGTCTCGGGTGCCTGATAGAAACACGTGTCGTGGGAGATTTCCAACCGCCACTTCCTTGGTAACGAAGCGGATCCTGTTAGTTTGTTTCACCTTAATCTTTCCTTTCTAGTTGTGAGACCATTGAATGTAGTCAGCCTGGTTGAACGTAAATTCGTCCGGTTACTCTTATATTTCACAAATTCTTGTGTTCTTTCATGGCACCACTTACAAGACTGATACCCTGAAACAAGTGGTGACCCCGACGTGATTACACAGGCAACGGCTGCGAAGATATCATAGCAGAACGCACAGACAAGCCGATGATTGGTGTATCGGCTCCTCATTGTACGTCCGTCGTCGCTTCTCAACATGACAACAAAAGCAACTAGACCAGACCTGAGCAACCATGATTTCGAACACATGGTCCAAAAGCCACTACAGATGATGACTGTAAAGATATAAAAGTAAGACTAGTCAGCGACAGAGAAAGAGGGGAGTTGGGGCAAATCCTGTTGAAGTGAAGGTGGGGTGCGGAGCTTTATTATGATGAAAACAGTCTTTTGTCTGTTTGGAGGGATAGGAATGGAATGGGGGGGGGGGTTAGACCAGTTTTCCATCTTCTATCTTCACTAATTTGTCAAGAAGAATTGCGACGAGGCAGCCAACGAAGGGGGCGATCCAGTAGACAAAAATATGCTCCCACACCTCCGTTCCTTTGCAACCCAACATGTGACCAGTCGCCATGGCCGGGTTGAAGTACATACCAGTCAGGCTGACACCTGTAAAATAAAAAGTAAAGAAAGAAAAGATTACAAATAAGAAAAAGCCACTGACTAAAATTAAATTAAATTAAATTAAATTAAATTACATTACATTACATTACATTAATATAAATTAAATTAAATTAAATTAAATTAAATTAAATTAAATTAAATTAAATAAATTAAATTAAATTAAATTAAATTAAATTAAATTAAATTACATTAAATAAATTAAATTAAATTAAATTAAATTAAATTAAATTAAATTAAATAAATTAAATAAAATAAATTAAATTAAATTAAATTAAAACACTGACTTTTGAACGAAGAGATAAACATGCCTAAAAAAATGAATTATAGAAAATTAGTTTATCTAATAGTTTATATATATATATATATATATATATATATATATATATATATATATATATATATATATATATATATATATATAATATCACATTTGATAAATTATTAATTCAACATATATATGACGAAGACAAAAGGAAAAATAATTAAACACAGGAAGATATCATCAAAACGAGGGCGTAACCGGTTTCATTCAGATCAACGAATGTCTTCAGAAAAAGTGAATTTTTTTTTCTAAAGACGTTTGTTGATACGAAAGAAACCGGTAAATCTCTCATTTTGATGATATCTTCCTGCGTTTAATTGTTTTCTTTACTTTTGACAGACTGTATGATGACTATAGTTTGGTTATGTAGTCAAACTCGAGTGTTAAGCTCAATAGATATTAGCGGTATTAATATTTCATTCTAGAGCAGTTATAAAATGGAATATTTTCTCACAAAAAATTAGACCTTATAAATACGATAGCAAAATAGATATTTAGCTAATAAAGAAAAATCAATGTAAATATAATTCCTAACTCTTAATTGACATTTATATATATATATATATATATATATATATATATATATATATATATATATATATATATATATATATATATGTCTCGGAAGTTTCTCAACCATTAAAACTATATTAAAAAAAAAACAACAAAAAAAAACTTATAGTCCCAAGTCTTCCAGTGGAAAATCACTCATGTAAGTCAATTTATTTTTTACAGTTATTATATTAGTTTATTTCTAACACTATTTTAAGGGATCATCAGTTGTTTACCATGAAAAACTGTTTCGGGAATTTTTATATATATATATATATATATATATATATATATATATATATATATAGCTAGACAGATAGATAGAACAATATATATATATATATATATATATATATATATATATATATATATATATATATATGATTAAAAAACAGGGACAATTCCTGTTTGTTTCTTTTTTGATCCATCTTTTCATGTTGACGAACTAATGATCTAATGTTCTGTTCAAGTGTGAACAGGAACTCGTCAAAACTGCTAACGTTTTCGACTCCCATGAGTCTTCTTCAGGCATGTGAGGAGTTATGCAAACTAAAACTGGTAAATTTATTGAGAAACGCGATTAAAACTTTTTTTTAATATATATTAAATACATTTCAGTATACTTTATCCCACCTCATATCGAGGTAATGGTAATAAAAAAAAGTAAGAAAGTGATGGGAATAAAAATTGTGAAGAATACAAAGTCTATTAAATCATCTACAATCATCTGCAAACGGATTTCTTCTCCTCATAGGAGCTGTATTGTCTTCACATATGAAAATCGGATTTTTATACAACTTTTTCCTTTTTTCCCAATATATATATATATATATATATATATATATATACATATATATGTGTGTGTGTGTGTGTGTGTGTGTGTGTGAGTTATAAACATTCCTTATGAATTTAATAAAACTTTATAATTACCACTAATGTTTAAAATAAACAAAATAAAATTAAAAATGCAATGTAGAAAATACAATGATAATAAAAATAAATTATTTAATTAATATTTATGAGTGTATATATATATATATATATATGTATATATATATATATATATATATATATATATATATATATATATATGTATATATATATGAGATAGAGAGAGAAAGAGAGAGACGTGTTCATATATATACAACTGTGTACATACGTATGTTAATATTAATAAAAACTGAGATAAAAAAAATATTCAACATGGCCTCTCAAAAATATTGGAACAATTGTTATTCTTATATATATATATATATATATATATATATATATATATATATATATATATACACATCCTAGAATAATAGAAGTGGGGTGTTTTTATGAATTAGATGTTAGTTATACAACCTGAATGTTATACAAATATATTTTAAAAGTTACGTTATAAAACTTATAAGGGGAAATAATTCTTGCTAATGAATTTCCAGTTGATTATCTCCCTTTTTATATTCTTTCGTGTTTTAATACTTGTTTTTAGAGGGGTAAAGTAAGATAACTCGATACTGACTATATCAATATTGAACTCTTTTGCCTGAAAATTTTTAAAAAAATGGCGAATATGTATTTTTTTGTTAACTGCATGTATCATGTTAAAAAAAAGTTTGTTTTTTTTCGTAAACAATATTCTCTTTTTTAAATTTTATTTTGAAGTTGTGAACTTGGAGATTTGGGATTGTGACATTTTAAATGTAGTGAAGCACAGTTTTAGCGCATTGAACTAACATAGACGGAAGCCAGTTATTTAAATTTTAATATTTTACGGGGGGGGGGGGGGCTTTTTTCTAGTTTGACAAGCGGATATTTTTTTTAATATCACCTGCGTCATCTCGATAAAAGAGATTAAATTATAGCTGCGAAACATTGAATAACATCGGGCATATAACGTTATCGAAGAATGTGGCCAGGTGTAGTTTACGATGTGTGCCAAGGTCTTTGAAGTGAAGACATTCGAAAGCTCGAATGGCCTTAAGCGTGCACCACGACGATTCTTGTACATATATTTTCTGTGTTTTACGAATTTTGCAAAAGAGTTTGATATGGAGTGATCTGAAACCACAAATGATGCCTTTAACATCACCGCCGATGTATAACGGGCTATCTTTTCGGTGTATTTTATTAATTGTGCAAAATGTTTTGATGAGAGAGACCCGAACATCCTAATTACCTTAGGCATTTAACATGGCTAACGATGTGGCCCGGTATTCCTTTTAGTGCATTTTACGAACTGTGCAAAATTGTCTCTAATGTCGACAGACCATAAACCCCAATTGTGTATTTAACACCACCGACGATGTGAACCGGTATATCTATCTATTTTACGAATTGTGTAAAGCGATTTTATATGGACAGACTTGAATCCCAAAAATAACCCTAACCCTACCCCCCCCCCCAAATGACCTTAGCCCTAACTCTAACCCCCAAATGACCCTAACCCTAACCCCCAAATGACCCTAACCCTAACCATAACCCCCAAATGACCCTAACCCTAACCATAACCCCCAAATGACCCTAACCCTAACCCCCAAATTACCCTAACCCTAACCATAACCCGCAAATGACCCTAACCCTAATCCCCAAATTACCCTAACCCTAACCTTAACCCCAAATGACTCTAACCCTAACACTAACCCTTGCCCTAACACTCAAATGACCCTAACCCTAACCCTAACCCCCAAATGACTCTAACCCTAACCCCCAAATGACCCTAACCCTAATCCCCAAATGACCCTAACCCTAACCCTTACCCCCAAATGACTGTAACCCTAACCCTAACCCTAGCCCTAACACTCAAATGACCCTAACCTTAACCCTAACCTCTAAATTAACCTAATTCTAACCCCCAAATAAGCCTAACCCTGACCCCCAAATGACCCTAACTCTAACCTTAACCCCCAAATGATTCTAACCCTAACCCCCAAATGACCCTTACTTTTGCCCTAACCCCCAAATGACCTTAACACTAACCCTAAGCCCCAAATGACCCTAACCCCCAAATGACCCTAATCCTAACCCTTGCCCTAACACTCAAATGACCCTAACCTTAACCCTACCCCCCTTAAATGACCCTAACCCTAACCCCTAAATGACCCTAACTCTAACCCTGACCCCCAAATTACCTTAACCCTAACCCCCAAATGGCCTAAAGCATGCTACACTATCGACGATGCGGCCTTGTAATCTGTTTTATCTATTTTGTGAATTTATTCTAATGTTTCCGATGTTTCAAATAAAAAAAATGTCTTTTTATTTGATGATGGTGTGTTTTTTTTACCTGCTACGATCATCGCTCCTCCATTTACAGCTTTTATTAACTCATCCACGAAAGCATTCTTGGACAGAGACTGTTTTCCAACCCACGTGTCGATGAGGGCAGCTCCCATCTCGACCATGAAACCCAGAAAAATTGTCACGGCCAAATCGGTCTGGCAGCTTGTCTCGAAGAATCGTTCCCTGTGATCGGGTACCATGTCCAGCGACCAAACCAGTTGAGCCAGGCGGTAAGACGCAAGGCCGCCAAATGACTGGACTGCGATTTTGATGATAGCAATGTCGAACGATACCTCTCGTTTGGAAAACTCGTCAAGGGCTTTAATTGGGTTCTCAGATGTTCCCTCGAAGGTCCTGTTCGAAATAAGAATTTCAAGAACAATAGCGACAAAGAAACCGCCGTAACCGTAGTGTTTCAGGATATTATTGTTCTCGAAGAAGTAGGAACACGCTTCCATAGTTGCGATGAACTCCAGGACGAAGACTTGCAGGCTGCCAGGTAAGATCGTTTTGGTCATCTTTCGGAGGAGGTAACCCATGGCAATTACGATCACCAGGAAGAGAACACTGGCAACGTAAGGTTCTAAATAGTCGTCATCGGCGAGCGATTTTCCCGCCATCATCTGGTAGACTTGCCGGTAGTTCATGGTCTGGTCGTCAAATTGAAGATTTGAAAAGAAAAAAGAAAAACAAATCCATTAATTATTTTTAAAAAAAAAACAAAAAAAAACAGAAACATAAAAACGGAATGGTATACACAATAATCTATAATAAATATTTCAATAAAAAAAAACTGTTTTAAGATAAATTCATGTGTCGGTTGGTTGGTTGGTCTGTCATGTTTGTTGGTCTGTCATGTTAACGTTTGAAGTAGCATGTTTGTTGGTCTGTCATGTTGACGTTTGAATTAGCATGATTGTTGGTCTGTCATGTTCTTAGATGCGTCCACGATCTATCATTAGGTCCGTCGGTCTGTCACATTTAACTTAGAAATTTGATCTAATATTGCCACGCTAAGGTTTCAAATAGCATTTTTTGATGCGCCGATGCATCTTTAGAAAATGCTTCGTCTGTCCGTCTGTCGCTTAGTCTGACTTCAGTTTAAATTAGCATTAGGGGGAGGACGTAATGGGTGAAAATTTTAGATTCATGCTAGTAGTATTTTTTTGTGTTCATTTATACATAAATAACACTAAACAATTAAACATTTTGAAAATTTTGCAAAATTCAGAAGGTGCAGGCTAAAAAAAGCCGTTAGGGTTCCCCGGGACTCAAAATCCATCATTTTTCGGTGAAAAATGGTTTCGACACTTCAATGGTTTCAACTATCTACACCCATTCATAACCATTGTAGTGGCTTGGGAACCAATTAGGTTGCTTAACGGAGGATTTTTGCTAATTTTGGCTATTTTTCACTAGTTTTTGGCTATTTTACATTCATGAAAACGCTTTCACAGCCTGAAAATGGTCCTAAATTAAAGTACTATATCAGATTTAACCATCTATATCCATTCATAGCTTTTGAGGATGTTTTAGGACCTGCAATGTCGCATGAAACCACTTTTTCACCGAAAAATGATGGATTTTGAGTCCCGTGGAGCCCTAACGGCTATTTTTGGCCTGCACCTTCTGAATTTTGCAAAATTTTCAAAATGTTTGATTGTTTAGTGTTATTTATGTATAAATGAACACAAAAAAAATACTACTCGCATCAATCTGAAATTTTCACCCATTACGTCCCACCCCTAATGAAATTTTCACCCATTACGTCCCACCCCTAATGAAATTTTCACCCATTACGTCCCACCCCTAATGAAATTTTCACCCATTACGTCCCACCCCTATTAGCATTCACATTTTATTTCACATTTCGAACAAATATTTCGCTCTTCCTTTCTTTAATACATTTTCTATTAATGTTTTAACGTACTTAGAAATACTAATACGACTACTACATCATACATCAAGTGGTTGTACCGCAATTAGTTATTAGTATTTTTATAAATAGGATTTATTCATAAACTTATGGAATGTTTAGTCATAGTTGAGTAAAAGTAAATAGGTAAAAGTGAATACTAAAATACTTATTTCGTAAAATCCAGTAGACATTTTTCCTTAAATTGGAGACATTTACTTTTTAAACTTGACATAATCTTTTTTAATGGAAATCGCTCCAGACAAGGCATGAAGCCACTTGGTGTAAGGAGCTAACAAAAGAAAAAGAAAATACTACTTCAAGGTCAAAAACTAGCCGTTAACGATAAGTGTTAGATATATAGATTCCGACCCAAAAAACAGCAATTCTTCCCCCTTTGTCAGAAACAGCGCCCATGGAATGTGAGGACTAAAGGACAAAATAAGGGAAGCGAGAGTTACGTGGCTGCCGCAAGTAAACCTACGGTAGTCACTTTCCACTCTCCTTTTTTAAAAAGTACTTAAACCTTTTTAATCATAATATCAACAAAAACTAAAACTTTTAAACATATTTTGTTATTTTTAAATATAGAGTGAAATCATCTTTTGTTTTTTTATTCAAAAATTAAGGTAGTTAAAAAAAATATGGCAACTTTTTTCATCGATTTTGTTTATTTTTATTTATTTATTTAACCTTAGTAATTAAAAAGCGTGCAATTACACGGTAAAAACGGGTACACTTGGTATCTTTAGCCGTGTGAGCCGAGTTTCCAGTGTGTCAGATATCGTTAGACGAGCAAACTAATGTATAGTGTTCTTAGAAATAATTTTTTAAATGCTCTTACATACGGAATTGAGCACTCTGGTCATTTCCCTTATACTAAAACACACGCACACACGTCTGAAAAACAAGTAATTTCGTCATTAGGAATTAAAACAATTCAAATAATTAAGCAAGAACGCGCATTCTTAAAAAGGCGTCCACTCAATCTGCGCGTTTAACGATGCAAATACCATTTCAAACATAAGCGTGACAGACCAACGAACGTTCTGTTTCAAACTTAAGCGTGAGAAACCAACGAAAACTCTATTTGAAACTTACGCGCGACAGAACAGAGAAAAATCTGAAACTCAATCATTACAGACCAACCGACCGACAAAGCCACTTATAGAGATGCTTGGATGCATCTAGAGAAAAGGTGCGTCCATCCAATCTGCGCGGTTAGCGATGAAAATGCCATTTCAAACAGAAGCGTGACAGACCGTCAGACGGACAGAGCCTCTTATCGAGATGCAAGGACGCATCTAAAATAATCCAATGACCCAGTTGCCCTTCCCCTCCTTTTCTTCTTTCTGGTAAAACTGGTTAATTAAAATGAGTGAGAAAAACTATTGACGTAATAAATATATCATTTGAGAATTGCTGGCGATAATCCAACGGAGGATTACCCATTCATACAAACCTTGCTAACGAGGGATTATCTGAACAGACGACACGATGACCTTAACTACTTTCTAACAACTAATGCAACATTACTTGATTAACATAAATAAACATAGATAACAAATGTTGGTTTTATTCTAAGCATTATCAAAGGCTTTCTAGATAATTGCAAAATATTACGATCTTTTTTACGATCTTTTTTATGCTTTACTATTTTTTTCGATTTACCATTTTTTACGATTGACAATTTGTTACGATTTACCATTTTTTTTTTACGATTTACCATTTTTTACGATTTACTATCTTTTACGATTTACCATTTTTTACGATTTACTATCTTTTACGATTTACCGTTTTTTACGATTTATATTTTACTATTTTTTACGATTTACCATTTTTTACGATTTATTATTTTTTTACGATTTATTATTTTTTTACGATTTACCATTTTTTACGATTTACCAATTTTTTATGATTTACCATTTTTTACAATTTACCATATTTTACAATTTACCATTTTTTACTATTTACCATTTTTTACGATTTACTATTTTACTATTTTTTACGATTTACCATTTTTTACGATTTACCATTTTTTATGATTTTCCATTTTTTACAATTTACCATTTTTTACCATTTACCATTTTTTACCATTTACCATTTTTTTACGATTCACTATTTTTTACCATTTACCATTTTTTACCATTTACCATTTTTTACCATTTACTATTTTTTACCATTTACCATTTTTTACCATTTACTATTTTTTACCATTTACCATTTTTTACCATTTACTATTTTTTACCATTTACCATTTTTTACCATTTACCATTTTTTACCATTTACTATTTTTTACCATTTACCATTTTTTACCATTTACTATTTTTTACCATTTACCATTTTTTACCATTTACTATTTTTTACCATTTACCATTTTTTACCATTTACCATTTTTTACCATTTACTATTTTTTACCATTTACCATTTTTTACCATTTACTATTTTTTACCATTTACCATTTTTTACCATTTACCATTTTTTACCATTTACTATTTTTTACCATTTACCATTTTTTACCATTTACCACAGGGTGAACTATTAATCACACTTGTGCTGGATTTTGAGGAAAAAAAATTAATTTTTTTTTAGATAATTGAAAAAAATTGCAATTCTTTGCCAATTTTAGGGCATTTTCAGAGCCCTAGATTCTATTTGGGGTTACGAATACTTAAATCATGTAAATAACCATTGATTTCAACATTTGGTAGATTTTTTTTATATAGAGAAATCGCTCCAGACAAGGCATGAAGCCACTTGATGTAAGGAGCTAAAAGAAATACTACTTCAAGGTAAAAAACTCGCCAACGATACGTTTTAGATGGATAGATTCTGCCCCAGAAAACAGCAATTATTCCCCCTTTGTCAAAAATATCGCTCATGGAATGTGAGGAATAAAAGACAAAATAAGGGATGTGAGAGTTACGAGGTTGTCCGAAAGTAAACCCACCAGTCACTTTTTACTCTCCTTTAGATTTAGGGGAGAAATTAATTAATTAATTAATAATCAATGCGAGAAATTACAATTTTTGCTTTTTTTTTTGCTTGGGGGTGGGTGGGGGGGTGGTACTGCAGTACCCACGCGGTCGACTAGCTTTTCCAAGGCGACTTGAATCCTGTAAACATCTTTTAATGGCAACCTTTGGTGGATTTGAGAGAAATTGATGAGAGTGTAATTTTAAATATTTTTGAAAAGGAACAATTTGGGACGGGATAATCTTTAGTTTTCTTAGGGGACAAACAAGAGTTCTGCCGGGGATCACCCGAGCATAATTCACGTAATCTTAACTGTTAATCTTAACTTTTGTAGATTTTGAGCAAAATTTGATCAAAGGAATTTTAGATACTTGTAAAAGAATTGACATATTTCGGGCATTTGAATTAAGTCATAGTGTGTAATAGATCGGGGTAGCCTGTTCCATCGTCAGAAACAGTATCCAATTGACCAATTACATACACACGCGCGTGCATGCCAACTCCATGCTTGTTTAATAAATTTAGGAATCGACCGTGTTCATTAGACGACCTTGTCTATTAGTCGACCATATCTACGGGACGACCTTGTCTATTAGTCGATATGGTCTATTGGAAAACCTTGTATATTAGTCGACCTTGTTTATTGAACGAACTTGTATACTAATTGATCTTGTCTATTGGACGACCTTGTCTATTAGTCGACATGGTCTATTGGACGACCTTGTCTATTAGTCGAATGTGTTGATTGAACGAACTTGTATACTAATTGATCTCGTCTTTTGGACGACCTTGTCTATTAGTCGTCATGGTCTATTGGACGACCTTGTCTATTAGTCGACCTTATTGATTGAACGACTTTGTATATTAATTAACTTTGTCTAGTGCACGACCTCCTATATTATATTTCTTAGACAATTTTCTGCATTTCTTGTAATAATATTGTGTGCATTCGTGTTTTGACTAAATTTACTTGGAACGGCTTTTTTTACTATATATATATATATATATATATATATATATATATATATATATATATATATATATATATATATATTGTGTGTGTGTATTTAGGCAGCATTTTTTGATTCAAGCAAACATTATTAAAAACAACAGAACAATTCTGTCTGGTTAGACTTTTTTTACCTTTTCAATTCTTCTAATGATTTTTTCGTGTTAAAATCAAACAAATTGATAAAAGATCCGTATGTCGCCACAAACGCTTTCGATTCTTTTTCGAATCATCTTCAGGTGTTGATGGTAAAAATGGACTAAAAAGCTGATGAACGGGTGTAATTTTTAAAATACGGGTTTTATGATGTTAATCAAGTATATATTTATATTCTAATTGCCCATTTTGTCTGTCCGTCCGTTCGTCAATTATAGGTTCTAAAACTACTCGACAGAATTGCACTTATATATTAAGTGCAATTCTGTCGAGTAGTTTTAGAACCTTTGATCATCATGGGTACGTCGGGTGTGCATAGAGGAGTAGGGGGTAAAAATGTTAATACTACTACTACTAAAAATGTTTATTTCCAAGAACCGTCTGTGGAACACAATACCACGAAGCTGTTTCCCAGCAGACTACAACATAGTCGTTTTCAAATCGAATATAAACAAATTCTTGCTGAGCCGTCTTCTTAAATAATCAAATTCATTCGTAAAAAAACGCCTACATTCTTTAAAGAAGACGGATGAATGAAATCTTTTAAAAAAATTATTTATGTATTTATTTATTTTTATATATTTTTAAAAGTAATGGCTGATTTATTTGGTGTAGTCGAATAATTATGGAAAATAAAAAATGGGGAGGAAAGCAATAATTGATTTAATGAAAATGTTCTTTTTTTCGAATTTGAATTAAGCGACGCCGGGGTGACGTCACTGAACTAAATTAAACTACGCGAAGCATTTTAAAATGGTTTTACTCGTCTCATATGCAATATTATTAAGTTTAGGTTGTTGTGTTTTTATTTATATTGCTTCAAGTATTTTAAATTTTTTCATGTGTTATTTTCGTGTTGTTTACTAAAGTTTGTCTTAATTCAGACGGGGAAAGTTATGTATTTGTAGGTGTTTGTAGATTGAACTAGAGTTCATAAGATGCATGGTGAGGCGGCGAGATAGGGTAGTTGTTGTTTAACCAATGTAGCTATTTTTATTTTGGGAGTTACATTCTCCGAAAAGGCATTTACATTTACAGACTACATTGGTTCTTTTTAGTGTTTTAGGGGTTGGAGAAGGGTTGTTTTTTACTACACAATTTTAGGGTTTTAATCTTTTGTAGCAAATAATTAGTTTCATTTTATTATTGTTGTCTGTTGGGGATATCTATCTATGTATAATATTCTTTATAGCTTTCTCTTTTGGTCTGAAATTTTGCTGCATTTGGTTACGGTTATATGTAGTGATATAGTTAGAATTGTGATGTTGTATATTATTATTATTTGTATGATTATAAACGTGATTATTTAAGTTTACTTCTAAGAAGCGAGAAGTGCTAAAATGATCGTGTTTTAAATCTTTTTTATCATTAAAATCAATTAAATATTGTCATTGAAAATCGATCATTAAGTAACTGAATATTGACATAAAAACCTAACTGTTGTGTTATTCAAATCGGAATTATTCCTTTGACTAAACATTCGCAGCAAGAAAAAACGATGTAGAAATGCATGAATCAAAAAAGAACAACAATCATGTCACTGCAAAAACAAACATCACGTTGTAATGTTTTAAGGCACAGCCGCCATTGCTACGGCGATCAAATCACTCATATAATTGTTACGTTTGGCCACAGCAAGATGAAAACAAGACATTGAAAGAAAGAGACGATAGACAGCATTGCAGGATAGTATCGACGAGAAGACAGGAAAGTTCCAACCTGAAATGGCAGGCGCAAGACCGGATATTGAGACATGCAAATTCATGCACATTCAGTTTTTTCAAATAATGGCGGGGTATCACAGTCTAAAACTCGAGCAGGGGGGATGTGTTGGGAGACTGTAATATATATATATATATATATATATATATATATATATATATATATATATATATATATATAATGATTTTACAGAAGTTGAGACCGTCTCATGATACCACGGATTCGCGACTAAAAACGAAGTCGGGTGAAAAATATGACTGACGAGTGACACGACGAATTACACCTTAATTTTTCGACAGACTTCGTTTTTAGTCGCGAAACCATGGTATCATAAGACGATCTAAAGTTCTATAAAATCATTAAGAAATAAAAATGACGCTCATGTAGAATAGAATAGATTTCTTTTCACTATCAGAACCAACTATATATATATATATATATATATATAAATATATATATATATATATATAGGGATGTGCGTGTGTGTGTGGGGTGTGGGGGTGTGTGGATATAAATGGGGAAAACAGATAGATCAAACAATACTATCAAATCAATTCATATAGATGCGATTTTATATTTCATCTTTATTATCAAAAGACTTCATCAGAAATGAGAGAAAACATTTTAGTTTTTAAATTCACAAAAATAAGAGACATTGATCTCATTATTTTGTAAATAAAACTTGTTTTAACTCATTTCTGGTGAATCCTTTTGATAATAATGACGAACTATAAACGCGCATCTATAAATTGATTTAGTGAGTGCTAGTATTGTTCGGTCTATCCGCTTTTTCCATTTAGTTGTACGTGTTGTCGAATTTCATACACATTTCTCTGTACGCAGGCGTTGATCTACAAAATAAACAAATGCCACACGCTGGCCAAACGCTAATAGAACGCCATAGGCATGTATAACCTCTACTCCCATCATGTTGAGAACTGTTAGCGGGGCTTCCACTACAGCTGATGCGGTCTCGGAAGCTGCTTCCAAAATGGATTCGGCGGCCTCGCCGGCAGCCTCGGTTACTGTCTCGATCACGGCTTCGCTAACGGCCTCCACAGCCTCCGCAGCCTCCGTGATAGCTTCCTCGATTGCACCGACAGTCGTCTCGGCAACGGATTCTGATGCCATTCCGGCTAGATTCTCTGTCAAGGTGTCTGCGGCGGCCTCTGTGACTGAGTCGGCCGCAGCGTCGGCGACTGACCCGCTGACGACCTCGGCGGCTGACTCAGTAACAGACTCGGCAGCTGACTCCGCCACTTCGGCCGCCGACTCCAGGAGAGACTCTGCACCGACAACGGTGTCGACAACTTTCCGGGCAAGGATCTGGACTCCCTTCCGACATGTACGTCGGACTATGTGAACGACTTCCTCCGCCATTTCTTTCTATGGTAACGACGACGACGACGACGCGACTGACTTTCTTATTCTTGGTCTGCCTTTACCGGCGATCTGAAAGAGAGACACGAATTCAAAATGGCCACTTTTTTGATAAGTCAAACGTAAAAGAAAGAACGACAATTCAAAACACAATTTAAATATTATGAAACATTGGGGTATATCAAAAGCATTTTCGTGTTGTTCTTTACCGACAATTATTCCAAACATAGTTCATGTACACACCAAAAGACTGCATCATCATCATCATCATTATCATCTATATATTAATACGATAGCTTGTGTGTTCGTGTGTCACGCTTACATCAAAAGCTCTGCGCATACGTGCCGCACCTAGATTTGGAAAAGCATTTAAGTCACCTAATTTTCATAGTATTTCAAATATTTCCCTTTGGCACAACGGTTAGCGACGTCGGTTTTTGACGTCGGCCCGACTGGTTTATGGTTCGATCCCAACCATCCTCTAAGATTTTTTTTTCTACATCAAAGGGGGGGGGGTAGGGAGGAGACGACCGTGAAGACACATATTAATACGATAGCGTGTGTGTTATTTTGTGTGTCACGCTTACATCAAAAGCAACGACCTTCCAAATCTTTGTATGCTACTCATGAATGACCATTAATAAAGCTCAAGGACAGACTTTCGATAAGGTTGGGATCTACCTACCACAACTTTGCTTTACTCATGGACAACTTTATGTAGCCTTCTCAAGAGCGAGGTTTATGAACAGTGTAAGAGTGAAAATTTGTCCCCAGAATAATTCTACCCATGGCCAGAGAAGAGGAACTACTTTAACTAGAAATATTGTATATAAAGATATTTTGTAAATTGTTTCATGTGTTGTTCATTTTTTAAAATAAATATACAAGTCAAAATTCAAACATGTATAGGTTAAGAACAAAATAATTAGTATTGAAAACATCATTTCGTGTAATTTACACGGGTTCCGCTAGTTATTATTATTATTATTATTATTATTATTATTATTATTATTATTATTATTATTATTTCATAGTAGTCTCAACTTTTGGATGTTTTTAGTTGGATTTTTTCTTTTTTGAACATCAAGTCAATTCCCTTAACCTTAGACACTCAAGCTGTACCTTAACACTTTCGCCGTTCCTAACAGACAAGACTTTTTGCAGAATTGGGAAAGAAATTGTCCCATCAATCTGTTTAAGCCATTTATGGTGGCTTTTCGTTATGGTTCCAAGCGTTCCAATTACAACGGGAATCACCTTGACTTCTTTAGATTTCCATAATAATTCCTATTTTAGATTTTAGTATTTATTCATTTTTTTTTTCATGTTCTTTCTCCTGCACTCTGGTATCGAAGGGGACGACTATATCAATGATTAATCAAGTTCTCTTAGTTTTGTTTAGAAAGATTAAGTCGGGTTTGGAATGTTCAAGAACCTTATCAGTCTGTATGCGCATGTCCCAAAGAAGTTTGACATTGTTGTTCTCCTGTACCACTTCTGGCTTATACCACTTCTCATCATCATCATCATCATCATCATCATCATCATCATCATCATCATCATCATCATCATCATCATCATCATCATCATCATCATCATCATCATCATCATTATTATTGTTGTTGTTGTTGTTGTTGTTCGTGGTGGTGGTGGTGTTGGTGTTGTTGTTGTTGATTTATTTATTTATTTATTTATTTTATTTTATTTTTTTGTTTTTTCTTTTAGTATTTTTAATAAAAAATCAACGAAATTAATTAGAATAACTTAATTGTTACTCATTTTACTTAATTATAGTGTAGGAACTGATTCTGCCGGTGCACCGGTTCTGGGCACTGCTGAGTATTTCCCCTTTGTTCTGGTCGAAAGGGGGACAGGGAGTATTAAGAATTCACCGCTGTCGGACATCTCACGTGACGTTCTGCATACAATGAAGAATCTAGCAATGTTCCAATCTTAAAGATAGAGTAAGAACCAAATATATTTCATTGTGTTGTATAATGTTTGCTGATTGTCTTTCATAATTGTCAACTGTAATAAATGTGTTACCGTACTTCTTTTGGTCTGAGCGTGTCGTTCTAATGATGGATATGTTTTGAATATATGTTTCATACATGAAGAATGAATTCAAATATCGTATATTCTAACAATAGCAAATAGGATCATTTATGACGACAGCTAAGAGAACGAAAACGGGGTGAAAAAAATAAATAGGCAACAAATAAATTTTTCCAAAGGCAAAATAAGTTACTCCTCTACCTACCTCTAGATAAGTTTATTTGTGTTTGAACTTATTTCAAAGCGTTTTATAATTAATAGTGTCGAGACGTCACGTTAGAATGGAAAAATATCCGCAGGTGATCACGTGACGTATCGACACTAATTTTAAATCGAACTAAAAAACGCTATAAAATAAGTTAAAACACAAATAAACTTATCCAGAAGTAGGTAGAAGAGTAACTTAGTTTGCCTTTGGTAACATTTATTTGTTGCCTATTTGTTTTGGGATGTTTTCACTCTTTTTTCGTTCTGTTAGCTGTCGTTAAAAATGTCCGCACATATCTTTTATTGTTTTGTATAATGTACGTTGCTTGACTTTCATAAATGTCAACTGTAATAAATGTGTTAATCGTACTTGTCTTAGCGTTTCCTTCTAATGATGGAAATGTTTTTAATATATGTTTTGAATACATGAGATGTGAATTAAAATAACGTATATTCTAACAATAGCAAATAGATATAATTGAATGGGTGTTTCTTTGTCTTAAGGTGACCAGGATGTTTATTTCGACCTTTTCAGCGTGGCCGTAATGGGAAAATAGACACACAAACATTACAAAGTTTGATTTTGCATATTTTTCTGCAAAGATTACATAATTTTTGTTTGTTTCATGTATTATTTTACTTTATTCATTCTTCTTCTAACCCTAACCTTAACCCATTCCTCTCTTTTTTTATTGTACAAACATCAGCTTGAAAAGGACTGATTTTTTTTTCTTTTCTACGTTTCTTTTTTTATATTTTACCAAAAATCGATTTAATCTCTAGGTAAGAATATTTTATTTTAATTAAATTCTTTGGGTTTATTACTTGAGATATCTTTGGGTTTATTACTTGAGATATCTTTGGGTTTATTACTTGAGATATCTTTGGGTTTATTAGTTGAGATATCTTTGGGTTTATTACATGTAGATATCTTTGGGTTTATTACTTGAGATATCTTTGGGTTTATTACTTGAGATATCTTTGGGTTTATTACTTGAGATATCTTTGGGTTTATTACTTGAGATATCTTTGGGTTTATTAGTTGAGATATCTTTGGGTTTATTACTTGAGATATCTTTGGGTTTATTACTTGAGATATCTTTGGGTTTATTACTTGAGATATCTTTGGGTTTATTACTTGAGATATCTTTGGGTTTATTACTTGAGATATCTTTGGGTTTATTACTTGGGATATCTTTGGGTTTATTAGTTGAGATATCAGGTAAACAGATCTGCGTATGCGTTCAGTGTTTTTGTTCCTCTTATAGAAATCCTAAATTTGTATAATTCGTATTTCGTATTTCGCTGATCACACTTCAATCGGTTGCAGTTTCAACAGTAAGAGCAAGGGACACTCTAGTGAGAACCCTTTCTTCTTCTCTGCCCTCTCTCCCTCACAGATGTGATATTGCTAGTCTCAGTCTTTTCTATAAATACTATTATGGCATGCGTTCTTCAGAATTGTGTGATCTATGGCCTGCTTCCTTTGTTTCAGCTCATTTAACTCGTTGGTCTAGTGGTCTTCACCAATCCGCTGTTTCTATACCTTGTTATAATACAGCTCTCTATTCCAGTAGCTTCTTCCCAAAAACTGCAGGCTTGTGCGAACTGTCTTCCTGCTGACTGTTTTTCTCCTATCTATAGCCTTGGCTTTTTCAAGACTAAGACTAAGCATCTCCTGTCTTTGCGATAATCATCTTTCGTTCTTTTTAGCTCCTTACATTAAGTGGCTTCATGCCTTGTCTGGAGCGACTTCCATACAAAATAATTAAAAAATAAACTTAAATGGTGTTTTTGTTCTTTGTGATTTACGGCATTCCATTTCAACACACGTGGTGCATAAAAATCCTAGTTTATTTCACAGATATTCAGAAACCTATCGTACGAAGTCAAAAATGTGATCTATAAATGAACATTGAGGATGCAAAAAATCCTGAAATTCTTATCTGAGCGTTATTATTATTTTCAAGAATTCGCTCCTTTCAGCAAAGGTCAAAGGCGCATGTATCTTATGTAAAATGATAATTCATTAGCTAGAATTTACGAATAGCCCCGGTCTTCAAAGTATAGCGTTTAAGTTTGGAGTAAAAGTCTATAAAAATACGAAAATACTTTTGATACATTATAATAATATCAAACGACGAAATGAAAAATTAGTCACGTTGCACAATTAATTAAAACGTCATCAAATATTAAAAAAAAGTCCAGCCAATCAGAAAAATAAAAACTTACCAATTTGCAAAAAAAAAAAATTGCACCATTCGA
>OY744528.1:137010490-137057990 GCA_963556195.1 Sepiola atlantica | reverse complement strand
GA
Source organism: Sepiola atlantica (assembly GCA_963556195.1). Lineage (NCBI taxonomy): Eukaryota > Metazoa > Mollusca > Cephalopoda > Sepiida > Sepiolidae > Sepiola > Sepiola atlantica. The sequence continues at coordinate 137,057,988 of OY744528.1, read as the reverse complement.
ATGTACAACATCTCCACAAGTTTCCTTGTCGTCGTTTTTTTTTTAATAGCTTTCATATTTACCTTTTATAAAGGACGAATATTTTATATTAAACCTTATCACTTTAGCTGCACACGTGTGGGGATTCTATCATTTTTTGTCCGCGCACGTGGGCAACGTGGATAATACGACACTCGTGTCGGACAGAAAATAAAAGAGAAACGGTTGGCTTATAATAACATTTAGTTTATTGACAGTTTGTCGGTGATGAGCATAAAAGGAGATTAGAAAACGTAATCCATGAAGAAACACATAGAACAAACTAGTAGAAATGAGTCTTAAACAAGAATTGCAATTGTTCCCATGACAATAAGAGAATGCACGTATTGTTAGGGGGGGGGGGGCAAAAAATGAGAGTATGCGCGAATACACGGAATATGCAAATTTACATACAGTAAATATCAACGGTGGTATCAGGTCACTCGGAGAAAAAATACGACAACATTGTATGGTTCTTTGGCCATAGTCTGAGAGTATTGATTTACTCCTCTCCAGGAGTTAGGCACAAGGCCAGTTTTTATCTTACTCCCACAAGTAAGATGTGACCCAAGGTCGGGTCGGGAAAGTGGGGTTCAAAAATTGCCTGGGCAGCCCCGTCGGCATTCCCCGGTAGGGGCGTCTCAGGCAGTAAGCAATAAACTTACTCCTCCCCAAAGAAGGGAGGCGAAGCCTGGGAGGGTGGACCTCCTAGAACTGCACAGGACAGACCCATAGACCGGCGTAAATCAAGACCCGAAGGCCAAGACAATACCAGTCTATGGGGTGCAGTATCCATCGGAACAGATACTACACTTTGATAGTCTGAGAGTAGGTTGAGTCCATGATAACGATAACATACCAGTCGTTAGGGTCCAAAAGGTGAGTGTGTCGGGCAATGTCCGACCAGTTTGGAAGTCGTGCCATAAGAGTCAGTCTTGTTTTGAATTTCTCACCGCGTGGAAGAACGAGAGTACAAAATCTCGCGCCAGACGCATCCTCTAACGTTAACACCAACTATCTACAAGAAAGATAAGTCTGGGTTAATACCTTCAAAAGATCCTTGTACAACTCCGAATGTCTTCCATGGCGATTTGCATCTTCAACGCGTTTGAATTTTGAAACGCAGCTTCATCCATACTTTGCCAATGGTTTTACACATGTTTACAGAATTAACAACCCTTTACAGAAATAAAAGTATTACGTGCCAAAAATGGAACGTTTGATCATCCATTTTCGGGCCGTGATAATGACTGGCAAAAGTCAGAGAAATGCCGATTTCTGATGAGAGACGTCACCAGTTATCATCGCGCTGCAAATGGTGTTCCAAGATGACATGAAACGTTTAAAGACACAACTATCGAAATCACTTAATACTTTCGGACGAACTTATTAGTTCCAACAATTATCTTTAGGTTTTACTACTTTACAAGAGAACATTTGTGTGAAGAGAGTTTAAATGATATCATGCACATAATTAATGGTAGAAGTGTGCAGAAAAAGACGTAAACTACAGAAAAGATGGTGCGTGATGACGTATGTTGCTGGATTTCCAGATCAACCAGTCAGTCAGCAAACTAGTGAGAGACGAGAAATCGCGAAGTCAGTTTAGAAATTATAGATCGTATTCTGCAAGAAGTTAGGGTGAAGATGCGAATGATACGTTTAATTGAATCAAAACGTTATAATCATTGAATTCCTTGACAGCATCGTTATAATAATTGAATTCCTTGACAGCATCGTTATAATAATTGAACTCCTTGACAGCATCGTTATAATCATTGAATTCATTGACAGCATCGTTATAATCATTGAATTCATTAGAAGGATCGTTATAATCAGTGACCTCTTAAGAAACATCGTTATAATCATTGAACTCCTTAGCAGCATCGTAATAATCATTCAACTCTTGACAGCATCGTTATAATCATTGAATCCATTAGAAGGGTCGTTATAATCAGTGACCTCTTAAGAAACATCGTTATAATCATTGAACTCCTTAGCAGCATCGTAATAATCATTCAACTTTTGACAGCATCGTTATAATCATTGAATTCATTAGAAGGATCGTTATAATCAGTGACCTCTTAAGAAGCATCGTTATAATCATTGAACTCCTTAGCAGCATCGTAATAATCATTCAACTCTTGACAGCATCGTTATAATCATTGAACTCTTTAGCAGTCAATCTATCCATCTCCTAAACCCTTATCCTCGAGTGGTTTGGGGCCTTGATAAGTTGTGACTCATTAGTAAAAATAAAAATCAGCGTTGTTTGATTTTGATCGGCTCGAATCTGTTGTTGGTATTGGCTTCACCAATTCTTTCTAGAATAATGTACTTACAGGAAGGACTACATGACGGTTACCAACATCTATAGCAAAAGTCGTGCTATGGAAACGACAAGATTCGAACTTGGCACTCAAGGTTGTCAGTCCACGTCGGCATCTATTTCACCGCCACATCGGCATCTAGTTCACCGCCACCACCTCCTGCACTTCCGGTGGGACATACAACTTACAGATTTATAAAAGAAGACAACAAACAATAAATGGATCGATCTTCGAACTAGGGTAGTATGTGTTCTGTCTCGGGGGGGGGGGGGTCCCAAGCATTACCTCCGACTTCAGAGGCTGAGAAGAGATTACACCACGTTCGTCTCCACTTTTAGAAAGTGAGATGCGTTTATTGCCAGTCGCCTTAGATGTCCTCATTCGTAAGGGAATACTGACAGTACTATACAGGTATTTTATTCCTAATTGTGCCCCTTTTTTGCTAATTGTGCCTCTTTTTTGCCCCCCACCCCCACCATCACCCGCCATATCCCACATTATAAACCGACTTTTTGTATAACTTTGCCCGTGCGGAAAGATATGTAATCAGGGAAAGAAATAATAAGATATAAACGCCAGCAAATAAGTAAGACGGCATTGAATGTTCCGAGCAGAAAGTGACTAACTTGGATTTACTTTCGGCAGCCTCGTAACTCTAGCTTCCCTTATTTTGTCCTTTAGTCCTATATATATATATATATATATATATATATATATATATATATATATATATATATATATATATATATATATATATATCAGAGTAAATTCTTGGAAGTTAACTAATATAGTGATTGCAGTAGATTGATTGACTTACTAGACAAAAATGTTTTAACGAAAAACATTTTTTTTCCAGTTTTGAAAGTTAAAAAAACTTCCGAGACTATATATATATATATATATATATATATATATATATATATATATATGAGAAAGGAAGGATGAGAGTAATCCGACGTAATGGAAAATGAAAAAGGAAAAACCAAGAGATATCTTTTATATATTCATCAACGTTTCGTCTTTATTGTAAGACTTCCTCAGGATGATAATTTTAAGAAAAATGTCATGCAAGTACATCGAAATATTGGGTTGACATGATGGGTTGATGCTTTCCATATTCATATTCCATATTCATTTCACTCTCTGCTACTGACTGACTTCTCTCAGCCCGGGCCTTGGGCCAGCGCTCTTAATAGCCACAGTTACTACTTTTCCTCATCAACCCATCATGTCAACCCAATATTTCGATGTACTTGCATGACATTTTTCTTAAAATTACCATCCTGAGGAAGTCTTACAATAAAGACGAAACGTTGATGAATATATATATATATATATATATATATATATATATATATATATATATATATATATATAAAGTATAAAGGTATACTCAAAAAAGAATAAAAGGGAAATACCAGCAGAGTGCTCAATTAAATTAAATTAAGAGCGTAATATTTTTATTTTTAAATACAGATTTTAATCAGACATGGACCAGTGGTTTCTGACAAGAAAAGGGTTTTAAATTCCCTATTCAGTAGTTGAGCACTCTCGAGGAATATACCAATATCACAGATTACACGGTAAACCTGGAATTACAACTTTTTATCCGGAATAGGGAATTTAAAACCCTTTTCTTGTCAGAAACCACTGGTCCATGTCTGATTAAAATCTGTATTTAAAAATAAAAATATATATATATATTTAGTTCCTTGCATTAAGTGGCTTCATGCCTTGTCTGGAGCGATTTTCATAAAAAAATGTTGTTTTAAAAGACAAGCGCTTAATAGAAGTTGCAAGGTTAATAACAGGTGAAAGCACTTGTCGCTCTTTTTTAATCTTCTTAAGGGTACAACAACAATGTTCGATTGATATTCGAAATCAAGTATGTTTTGCCTCCGTCGAGCGACGGCGACATGATTGTTTACCCACGTGTTTGTTTGTTTGTTTGTTTCTTTCTTTCTTTATTTATTTATTTATTTATTTATTTATTTATTTCTTTACAGCTTTACATAACAACAGCGAAAACCGGCTGAACTGGAGTTATTTATCTACCTCCCACAAGGTAAGATGTGACACAAGGTCGGGAAAGTGGGATTAGATAAGCCAGCGCTCGAGAGGTGAGCAATCTGGCCATTTAAAAATTGTCTGTGCAGCCCCGTCGGCATTCCCCGGTAGAGGCGCCTCAGACAGTAAGCAATAAACTTACTCCTCCCGAAAGAGGGGAGGCAAAGCCTGGGAGGGTGCACCTCCTAGAACTGCACAGGACCAGACAACCCCCAATAGACCGGCGTAAATCTAGACCCAAAGGCCCGGACGATACCGGTTTATTATGTGGGGTAAATGTTCGCCAAATTTAGTGCAAACGTTTCACACGTGCTACAGATTTTTAAAAAAAAAGTTTGGTTTCGTGCATCTGTTTTACACCATATCAACCGCTTTCGTGTCATTGAATGCCGAACACGATTAATTGTGTACGATCGGTCGAACACAAGTCACTATTTTATCTAATAGCTGCAAACGAAAATAATGAGTAAAAAGTTTGGATCTCAGTGTCTTTAGATGCAAGAAAAATAAAACAAAGAAATCTGATGAATTTTATTGTTGGTTCTTTTTATACGACGACGTGTGAAAATTAATGTGAAAATTAATGTGAAAACATTCATTTTGGGGCTCAGCGACAGAAAGTGAACCATAATCATAGACGGCGGCACCAGGGGGGGGGGGCAGGGAGCGCAAGCCCCCCCCCCCCACACACACACACTTTTTGACTCCCCCCCCCCTTTACGGTCATCAATAATGAAGTTATATATGCATGTGTTTAACCGGCCCCCCCACACTTTTTAGGAGAGCCCCCCCCCCACACACACACTTTTATAACTGTCCCGCCGGTCCTGATAATATTTCAATTTACGTTCGATTCGTCACTTTAGAGGCGTGAAAGATGCGTCCGTCGGTGTGTTACGTTTCGGTTTGGAGAAGCGTTTTTTGTCGATCTGTCACGGTTAAGTCTGAAATAGCATTTCCTTCGGGTAAACTTGAAACAGCATTTTTAGATGCGTCCAATCATCACCTTAAGAAACTCCGTCCGTCTGTCCGTCCGTCCGTCCGTTCGTTTGTCACGCTTACGTTTATCGCATACATCCGCCCAGCACTTGGATTTTATTTATCAATCATTTTTATTTTTTAAATTTAAACAAATATTTGATGCAATAAAAAATTCGTATCAATGTTTAATACAAACACTGTCACTAATTTTGTGCGTTTCAACCTTTTGTGATTTTCTGGCAATTTTAGAGCGGGGTTCAGCTGGCTTAATTCTCATCTAAGAGAATAATAAATAAAAGGCGCAATTCAATAAACGGGTACAATCATGGGGGGGGGGGGTAATTCGATTCTTTAACTCAGCCTTTTTCACCGAAATATAAAAATGAGATTCTACTATTTTAGGCGATTACATGTAAACAACGTGGAAAAATATACGTGAAATAATAATCAAATAAAACCCAACAGAGTATAGATCTTAAAGCTTAAAGTGGAGAATCACATTTCTATGTATATTTCATGTAGATTGATCACCAACTTCCGGACCAGAAAACCTAGAAAAGGACGGGTAGCCATTTTTTTTACGTTTTCTATGGTTTGTGTCAGTATTTGTGATTTTAATTATTGTTATTGACATTTAACTCCCAATCAACGAAATCGTTTCCACCGACATTTGATTGGGTTAGTCTTGAGGTTAGTGAAAGGTATGTTTTCTTCCTCATCATCAAGCAAATTCTAGAAATCTGTTTTAAAAATGACCAAGATTACTCCCTAACCTTAACCCTAACCCTAACCTTAAGCTTAACTTTAACCTTAACCCTAACCCTAACCTTAAGCTTAACCTTAACCCTAATCCTAACCCTAACCTTAACCCTAACCTTAATCTTAACCCTAACCTTAACCTTAACCTTAACCCTAACCTTAACCCTAACTCTAACTCTAACCCTAACCCTAACACTAACCCTAACCAAGATTACTTCCCCCAAAATATTCCTATGTTTGCCCATACCCTCACCAAATAGTCACTGTCTCTCCTACGCTATCTGGTCCATAAGTGTGCGATCATTACCGCTTGCTGGCCCCAAAGTGGGTGATTAATCTACCTTCAATTTATATAAGAAAGTGATCCCTCACTATAAAGTCTAACTGATATTTTTAATTACTATTATGTATATATTTTTCCAAGTTGTCTACATTCAATAGATAAAACATTAATGGTCACCGTCTCTCCTGCGCTATCTGGTCCAGATGTGAGTGATCATTAACTCTTGTTGACCCAAAAGTAGGGGATTAATCTACCTTCAATGTATATAAGAAAGTGATCCCTCACTATGAAGACTAAATTATGTTTTTGTTTTTAATTATAATTTTTAAATTACTATTTTTTAATTACTATTTTTTTTATTACTATTTTTTTAATTACTATTTTTTTATTACTATTTTTTTAATTACTATTTTTTATTACTATTTTTTATTACTATTTTTTAATTACTATTTTTTAATTGCTATTTTTTTTATTACTATTTTTTTATTACTATTTTTTTAATTACTATTTTTTATTACTATTTTTTTAATTACTATTGTGTAGATATTTTTCCAAGATATCTACATGTAATCAACAAAAAAATCTATCTCATTTTTATTTTTGGTAAAAAATCGAAATTTGTTCATGTTTGTAATGTTAAACAAGAATTTTTGAATGTCAATAAGAAAAATAACTTCCCGTCAACAAATTTCTTCTATTTATCGAAGAGAATCAAAATAGTTTGTTTTCTGTGGTTAAAATACGTTTTGTTTGTTTGTTTTGTTTTTTTTTTACATCAAAGGTCATCGCTTATCAAGGCCCAAAGGCCACTCGAGGATAAGGGTTAAAAAGTTTGACTCGAGGATAAGGTGAGACAACATCGCGTTCAGGGCAGAAATTGATTATTTACGGGGACGGTTCAACAAGAACTTGTTTACATTGGACTTGAAGACGACCATATTCTAGTCGGCAGGGAAGCAGGCTCGATGCACTGTGCCCCACAGACTGGGAGTTCTAGGAAAGAAGCTCAGCACATGGAAGTTTCGCTCCGTCCTGGGCACGCAGAGGGAGAAAGAGAAATCATTGACTGTGGTAGCAGAAAGGCAGGCTCCCACCGTGAATGCCCCATTTTATATTATTCTTTCGTTTACTAAGTTTAAGATGTATGTAATAAGTATTCTAAAGAGTATTGATTTACTCCTCTCCAGGAGTTAGGCACAAGGCCAGTTTTATCTTACTCCCACAAGTAAGATGTGACCCAAGGTCGGGTCGGGAAAGTGGGGTTTGAAAAGCCAGCGTCCGAGAGGTGAGTACTCTGACCATCAAAAATTGCCTGGGCAGCCCCGTCGGCATTCCCCGGTAGGGGCGCCTCAGGCAGTAATCAATAAACTTACTCCTCCCCAAAGAGGGGAGGCGAAGCCTGGGAGGGTGGACCTCCTAGAACTGCACAGGACAGACCCATAGACCGGCGTAAATCAAGCCCCGAAGGCCAAGACAATACCAGTCTATGGGGTGCAGTATCCATCGGCACAGATACTACACTTTCATCTTAGCCAAAAGACCAAAAGTTAAAGAGTAGAACAAAGAGATTTTTGATAGTGAATGTCAAAAAACTTGACGATTTAACCATTATGCTCAACTCAAACTCTAGCATATTTTCAAAATGAGTAATCAGTTTCATTCTAGCAAATGAAACAAATTATTTAGAATCATTTCATAGTCTTTTCTTTTTGTCACAATTAGAAGTTAGAAAGAAAGCATGCCCCTTAAAGCAATTCATGACACAGTTTTTAGGGGGTAAGTAAGGTCAGAACTAATAAAACTGGTGTGAATTCGGAGGTTTTTTTTTTCATAGATTAGTTTTGGGCGAGGAACAAAGTGTAGTCTCTGTTCTGATACTACACTTGACCTTTTCTGTCCTCGGTCAGTGAAAAAGCAATTTTTATTTTTGTTCCAATTCAGAATGCCCCTTTTAGGGAATTCGATGTTCCCCACATTAACAACCGACCTTATTTCTAATTATGCCCTCGTTTAAGGCAATTTAGTCTACCCTACTATTTAATATCGAGATGGAATCATACGTTTCCCGAGAGTATTAGTGAACTTTGCGACTATAATCACGCGGACACACTGGTTCCCGTAAGATCACCGAAAGCCGGAGTTGGCGGTGGTAAAGTGGATAACGACACGAACTAACGAGCCGAGTATGCCAGGTTCGAATCCTGTCGATTTCACAGCACCATTCTCATCATCGATTTTGCCAACCTCGTCATGGTTCCTCCTGTGAGTACCTGATTCTAGAAGGAATCCGGGGAAACCGATGCCAACAACAGAGGCAAGTCGGTCAATAATCGTACGACGCTGATCCACACGAATTTACTTTGTTACCGAAAGTAACCGACGTTAGGACTTGTCGGTACTTAGATGCAAAACCAGGTGCAAGTCGAGGGTCGGCTCCCAATATGCAACTACAACTAACAGTCCATGGTCGTTCGTTGTGATTTGCGCCGACCAGACACTGGCAGGCGATGACAGATCGATTACAAATTTCAGATTAGTGAAAGTTATACAATAGCTCTACCAGAACTCGAACATGACACGCCGACCCCAGAGTCGGCGCCGGTAACGACCGCACCACCCACCTTCCCCCTTACTCTAATGTATAAATGTAGCCGTAGCAGCAGTCACTACAACAACGGCAGCAGTAGCAGCAGCAGCCATAGAATAACCATGTCTAAAATATTTTTTGTTACTTAAAAGCTTAGTTTTGATTGGAGCAGATACTTAATTTCGATTAGGATTTAACCAATCGGAAACAATCTCTTACGCAAGCAGGGCACTGGTTCCCGAAGGTTATTTAAGGAAGTGCACCGACGCTTTTCGACGTCTGTAGCCTCGAGAAGGCCCGGTTGTGTAACCAACACACGTCGCTCAGATCAACCACCAAACTCCTCTTATGGTGCGCAAACCAAACCCGACTTTATCGGTGGGCTATCGACGTCAACACGTAGACTTCACTGTCCAAGCTGGCGACCTGTCATCACGTGACATTACTCGCAATACCATTTTGACACACAGACTTACTTCCAAACAATAACAATATGGACTCTGTCAGCTTTATAAACTAACTCGTATTCCTATCAACGTACGTACGGACTTTTGAATAACCTTTCTCTGTGTCCTTTAGTCCTCACATTCAATCAGCGATGTTTCTGACAAAGAGGGAAGAATTGCTGTTTTCTGAGTCGGAATCTACCCATCTAACACTTATTGTTGGCTAGTTTTTGATCTTGGAATAGTATTTTTTTAGCTCCTTACATCAAGTGGCTTCATGCCTTGTCTGGAGCGATTTCCATAAAAAAATAGCATTTTCTGTCGTCTAGACTCATGGACTTGTAAAAACTTTTCTATTACCAAAACTTTGTCTATTATTAAATGTTTGATGAAAATGGCCAAATAACGTATAATATAAAATGTTGATAGCAAAAAAAAAAAAAACTAAATGATTGGAATAATCCATTTTTATCTAAGAACGAATAACACCAACATATTTACTTTGTAGTTGATAGGAAAGAGAGAAAGAGAGAAAGAGAGAGGGAGACAGAAAGGGAGAGGGGCAGTATAGCGAAGGTAAATAAATACGAATTCGGTAAATTTGAAAGATGCAATTTGTGCATTACGGAAGCAATGGCGATAGTAACGCATAAAAAAACTAAAATATAAAATGGTGACTGGGACTCTCTCTTTAATTCTATGTGAATAGCATAGTCATATTTTTAAATGCTGCCCGAAGATGGATTTACTAATGGTAAGTTTTAATATTGTTTAATGAAAAAAATGCAAGGACATACGACAGCTACACATGAGAAAATGAATGTCCTTTAGATTAAGAGCACAAATAAACCGCAATACTTGACTTTAATTCAAGTCTGAAATGTATTTCTCCTCGGCAGTGTAAAGACTTCAAAATTATTTTCGAATTTCAAAGTTTCAGGATAGTAATAAACACACGTAATGAATGTTAATCAATTATTAATATATTTCATTTTTTTTACCGTTCTACATTTTAAAGTAATTTTGAAGTCTTTAAAGTTGCGAATAGAAAGTAATTTCTTGATTGACTTAAGGTTTAAAGGCAAATAGTATAGCTGATATGTGCCGCCTTTAAACTAAAATGAAAACATCCCTTTTATCACGCCCTGTCGTATCAAAGAACTGAAACGCCGGTAAATCCAAAGAACGCAATTATAAGTCTTAACAGCCGACCAATCGAACGCTTGTGATTGGTCAATAAAGTTGATAGTGAAATTAAAATAAAAGAAATGTACAGAAAAACACGAAAATAATGAAACAAAATAAAGTGAAAACATTCAAAAATAATAATCAATGTTTTTCACGAACACGACAAAAAGACGACGACAAATGTATGGAAGACCAGACAGTAATAATTACCTCCACCTCATAACCGGCCATCTTCAAGACTGGGTGTTTGTGTTGTGCAAAATGGGTTTCCACGATATTCGGTTCGTGCACGTGGGCTTCTTGAACCACGGGTTCTTGTTGGAGCATTTCGGGTGCTGGACCCTCCGATTCCGCCATGATTGCCCAGGAGAGGATCCAGAGAAAACGTGTATATCTCGTTTAATATATGTTTAGTAAAAGGTGCGTTTGCATGGATATATATATACTTGTTTGAAAGTCTCCGTTCTTGAGGGGTACTTTTTGACGTAGGGTTGATGTTTGTGCAGATCGGTTGCGTTGAAAACCTTTTTTTTCCCCTCTTCTTCTTTTCGCTTGTCGGTTTTTATATGTTTCCTGTTTTGGGGGGACGCCACCCAAACAACGACGTGTAGTGTTCCCCAGCTGAGACGAATGTCCTTCGGTTTGAATATAAAACTTCTGACGCTGCACGGCAATTAAAAACAAAAGAGAATGGTGCGTGAGAGAGCGGAAGACAAATAAAGAGAAAAAGAAAGAGAAAGTTACACAGTGAGAGAGAGAGAGAGAGGGGGGGAGGGGGACGAGAAAAAAGTAACAGAGTGTGAAAAAGAGAGAGAGTAACAGAGTTATAAAGAGAGAGAGATAGTAACAGTGAGAAAGAGGGTGAGAGAGAGGGGGGCGATACACAGACGAATATGGAGAATGTAAAGAGAGAGGGGGAGGGGACGAGAAAAAAGTAACAGAGTGTGAAAAAGAGAGAGTAACAGTGAGAAAGGGAGTGAGAGAGAGGGAGAGTGGGGGGACGAGAAAAAAGTAACAGGGTGTGAAAGAGAGAGAGAGAGTAACAGTGTTATAAAGAAAGAGTAACAGTGAAAAAGAAAGAAAGAGTAACAGTGAAAAAGAGAGAGAGAGAGAGGGGGAACGATACACAGACGAATATGGAGAGTGTAAAGAGAGAGGGGGAGGGGACGAGAAAAAAGTAACAGATTTATAAAGAGAGAGTAACAGTGAGAAAGAGAGTGAGAGAGAGGGGGAGGGAACAATACACAAACGAATATGGAGAGTGTAAAGGGGGGGGGAAGGGGGGGAGATAGTAAATTGGAAATACATTGACACAAAGAGACGAAATAATTAATTAATGTTGGACGAGCTTTACTGTATTAATCGACATGATTATGTGTTAGTGAAAGATTAATACATTGTGAAAAGACTCGTCGTTGTGGTTCACAGCAGGTCAGACTAAAACTATGAATTACCGATCAAAATGAACATGACAGCTTAATTGGCAAATCTACAAAAAACAACCTGAACGCAATTCTTAAAATAAGCACATTCTTTTTTTTTTCTGTTTGTTTATTTTTATTTTTTTTTATGAATTAAAAAATGCTATGAATTAAAAAATTACGTAGTCCGATCCAAAACTACTGATAATATGAAACATTTTGCAATAATCACCCTTAAAATTAAATTCATTAAGGGGAATAACTCATATTTTTAATTTAATAATATATAATAAAAGTTGTCTCCCTTATAACTACAATTTGATCTATTTTCTGTATAAGTTTTAAAATTGTGCAAACAAATAAAAATTTAAAAAACTAAAATGATTTCAATGTCAATAATAAAAGCTTCAATAAACAAAGATAAAATAAACACTTCCGCTTAAAGTAAGAAAAATACGCCAAATCAGCGAAAATAAAAATCGTCATATCTCGAGTGTTTAGATAGCATGCCCGAACGCTGCCGACGCGAAATTCACGGAGATTGGGTCAAGATCGATAGAAGTACCAATTTATTTTCCATCGAATGATTGTTTTGAATTATGCATTAAGTGTTGAGTTTTGGGTTTTTTGGGGTTTTTTTTAAAAAATAGTTTTCTGCAAACCTTTTCACACGCGTGGTTAGTATAATTAGGATAACTGCAGCAATTAGTGTCTCGGTAGTTCGAGAGAGCAGCAGACCGAGTGCAATAGTGTTGAGGTCAAATCAGATTCGGAAGGATTACTGTTACTGACGCTCAAATAATTAGATGATCATCTGTTGTGGAACGATTATCGTCCCCAAATTGTGTAGATCACACATACGCCGCACACAGATCGGGGCACAGATGAGGGGGGTGGGATACATATAGCAAATAGAAAGACAAATTTTAGATTTTGTGCATTTGTAAGGGGATGATGAGAAGGATGGAAGGGGTTATCCTTTTATCTTCTCGTAAAGAAACGGAACAACGAAAAGTATTTATGTAACTATAACAAAAAGGGGTTTTATTGAACAGAAGGTTACCTATACCGTTTGGTATAGGTAGAAGAGAGAGTTGGACGGTGTCCGGTTGAGGAAGAGGGAAAATGTAATGGTTCTCCGGGCTGCCCGTGGGGTTTCTTCAAGTGAAGATCGTAGTAGTCTTCGAGTGAGGCGACGGTAGCAGGAGAAAGAGTATTTCCAGGTTCCTCGTCGGTGTTCTCGGCGATGCGTCCCAGCTGGTGCCAAGGGGACGTCTCTGCGAGTCTGATTGAGTGGATAAGAGGGCGATTTTCCGGTTTTTATACTCAGAAGGACAGATAACTCTGGTGTCGCTTTTCAGCGCCACCTGTCGGTGAATAAGCGACACCTAACGGCCAACCGGTGCAGTTATGTGTGAAAGGAGGCGGTAACTGCTACACATTTAATTCTTTTTTATTTTTAAAATTTAACTGATGTGGAAAACTCACTTTTTCCTGACTCAAACCATCAAACCTGAGCTCAAGTTCGTAATGGGTGGTTTCTATTGGTCTATCAACACAGGACAACCGTGACGAATAAGACTGGATTTAGAGTTTAAGTGTTAAAGTGTCGGATACCGGCTCTATGGTATCTCGCTCTTTAGACCGATTAGTGGGGTTTTCTTTTGTATTTATTATTGTTATTAATGATTAAGTATCTTTCAAACCTACATTGCTTGTTATATAGTCACTGCAATATTTTGAATTTTCATTGTTAGTAGTATATTCTTATTAGTGTGCTCATCTATATGTCTCTTTATGATCCTCCCCGCTCTCCCTCTCTTTATATATATGTATGACAGAGAGAGAGGGATATATATGCAGTATCAGTGCAGTTCCAACGAGAGAAGTATATATGTAAAGGAGTAGGGCTACCAACATCTCTAAAAAGTTGTTTTCAACATTTATTTATTATTTCGTTATTTTATCATTTTATAATTTTATAACGCGTTTCAGGCATAGTGCGCTCTCATCAGATATGTAAATCTATTAGATGAAATGTCTTTCGATTTGAAAAAGTGTCGTTTCATTTCATATCGCAAGACATTTCTCTCTCTCTCTCTCTCTCTATATATATATATATATATATATATATATATATATATATATATATATATATAAATGAAACTACAAAGATAAATATTATATCTTTATATTAGATCCTATCGTGATAAGTAAATGCTCGATATACTAGATAGAGCAATAATATAAGAAATGAATCATGAAAATAAAAATTTGATAAATTACAATATTTATTAATTCATCAAATACTCAAACAAGAAATATAAAAAAAATTATTTTCCTTAATCCATGGATTTTCAAAAGTAAGCTCTTTTCAACAGAGGAAAACCAGCAAAAAATGTATAACTGGTTAGCATGAATTTGAAAATATAAAAAGTTGTGAGCAAAAAACCATTAACCTATTTTTGAAAATCCATGGATTAAGGAAAACAATATATATATATATATATATATATATATATATATATATATATATATATATATATATATATATATATATATATATATATCATCATTAGAATAGATTATCATTTATATGCTTATTTACTTTATTGACATTTAGCGGAGATCACCGACTCCGGGACGTTATACCTGCAATTGTATTGTTGAGATCTTTTGTTGGGGAACCCCTACTCGTGTCTTGTGTGCTTTTTTGTTCATCCACGGCCGATGACCAAATTGACCCGTCATCTCTTCTGCTCGTCTAACTAGATGATGGCCAATTCACGAAACCGAGGTACCGTACGATGAAATCTTGATTGCATAGTACATAAATAATAATTGATAGCACGTCTTATATTTTTAAATTTAAATCCCATAAATACGACAAAATGTTTCTGATTGTTTGGCATTGGGGGGGGGGGTAATCGTTCATTTATTTTTTGTTATATTAAGAGTTAAAGTTATTTATATTTTTAGTTTTTTTAGAAATGTTTTAAATTTCTCTAAGTGTAAATTAACCCCCACCCCACTCGTTCAGTGCAGAAGGAAAACAAATATATCTTAATCAAAAGAAAATCTTATATTAAAAAAGTAGCTGAAATTATTAAGATTTTATGTTTATAATCTATATAAAAAAAAGAATGAATATAAATTCTGAAGTAAAAGTTGCTGACTTTTTATGGGAGCCATGCACGTATATAAGATATATATATATATATATATATATATATATATATATATAATAGAGAATGGTAGTTTGCTTGAAGCATTTCTGGGTATAGTAGTAGTATGTTTTTAAAAGGCTGTGGGCAATGCAAATTCCGGGTAAGATGTAAGTTGGAAGAAACAAAAACAATAAATCGAATACGAAATATGACTTACTATTTATTTTTTCTTAAAATCTTACATAACAGCAAGAGTGTTGTTAGCTGTTTGTGTGATGTCCGGATGATTATAAAATCATTTATTTAATATTTCGGGAAAAGAAACTTCCCTTTGTCAAAAATAATTAAACCAGAAGAAATTTCTCCGATTGTGCAGAGAATCTGACAAAACGAAATGGCTGCCAAAATACGAATGCTTAAAATACGAAAAAAAAATATGAAGATAAAACACACTGGAAATAAAAAGTAAATAATCAAAATATAAATTTAATAAATAAAAAAATAAAAAAAAAAAATATATATATATATATATATATATATATATATATATATATATATATATATATATGTATGTGTGTGTGTGTGTGCTATTTAAAACTAACAGTTTATCGATCACCATACACTTATCCAATATTACACAAATATTTTTGAACACCACATTATATACATAACATAATCTTAAAAAATCTTTAATTTCCATCCCCCGCGGGACTGTTTTCGCTGCGGTTCTGTCTTTTGGCAGCCATTTTGTTTTGTAAAATGTTGTTGTAAATGATTAAATTAATAAAAATGCAACAAATAGTTAGCAAACTACCATCAGTAAATAAAACAATTACGAAGGACAACAAAATATTTCACCATTCAAAAGCTATTTTCTTGCGCTTATGGCAGCCATACTTTATTTAAGAAAGGAGGTTTGGATTATTTTCAAGATGACATAACGTACATTTAAAATGTAAAAAACACTTTAAAATGATTCACGTACTTTTGTTGTGTAAGAGGAATCTGACGTTTCTTTTGATTACATAAATTTCTAGACTAATCTAAATGAATAAATGCGAAAGTTTTTTAAAATTTATCCCGACTATGTTCATATCAAAACCACGTCACGCATATTTTATTAAATTTTACGTTCATGTATTTCCAACATATTATATATAATCAACAGACATATGCCAAATCCACTCATTTAGACGCTCCATTTGAATAATAATTTTATAAACACTTTCAAATAAATTAATATTCTACACAATTCATTTCTATTTTTGTACTCCGCTTTCCTTACATAAATCTAATACTTTTCTTCATATTAATATTAATGTTAGTAGTATTAGTAATATTAATTACAACGATTTAATGAACAACGTTTAACAACAAAATTATTACTTTGAAATTCGAAGGATAACACCCGGTTTTTGTTGACGACGACAACGATAATGATGCTCCCCTCCCCTCATTCCCTATCCTCCCCCCTCTCTCTCTCTCTCTCTCTCTCTCTCTCTCTGTCTCTCTTTCTCTTTCTCTCTCTTTCTCTCTCTCTATCTATCTATATTTCTCTCTCTTTCTCTTTCTCTCTCTCTTTCTCTCTATTTCTCTCTCTCTCTTTCTCTCTCTCCCCCTCTCTCTCTCTCTCTCTCTCTCTCTCTTTCTCGTCACGCCAAAGCCAAGCGAATTAAATTCTTTTTCTATCCATTTATTTCTTATTTAAGATAAATAAATTTGTATCGAAATTACCAAAATATTAATATTTATCGATTTCATGAATAAATGCGAAAGTGTTTGTCCCGTGTTTACAAGACACTTATGAACGAAATTCATTAATTTATGAAGCCCATATCGTTTTTTTGTTGTTGTTTTTTTTGCGATCGGCAAACAATTTTGACAACAAATCTTTGTTTGTGGGGTCGATAGTCATACCTTTTGTCCAAAACATATTGGACTTACGCTACGCTGTACACTCTCACGAAAATGCCACATTCACTCTATTACTTAATCTTTACTTAAATTGCGAAGCTATAGCGAGCTGGGACCTTTTGTTTGCTATTGTTGGAGATAGATTCTGTTAGTTATTATTATTTGGGGGGGCACTTTTTTAGGCGATTACGTGTGGTTGTACGAACTTTCCAGTCGGACTTAGGGTTAGTGTTAAAAATATTAGTTAATGCCCTAAAAAGTTAGAATTACCATGAAGAGAAGAATCATTTTTAAGTGGGTAGATAATTTAGCTGAGGTTTACAACCTCAGCTAATCTACAAATTTACCAACGTTTGTTGTCAATTTTTAAATTACAAAAAAAAAACTAAGTTCATATTTTTTAATCTTTTTTTTTAAATCGTCATTAAGTTTTTATTTTATTTTTCTGTCTTTAATAATAAAAGTGAAAAACACAAAGTAACTATTTTAAATTACTCAGGAATATATAATTCTTTTTACTTGACCAATTGACGTTTGCTTTTGGCGATTGCCAAGAATAATCAACTGAAAGAAAAGGGGCGCAAACAACAAATAGTCAACAAATAACTGTCACCAAAGGCAATAAAACTTACTTTTCTACCTACCTGCTTTATGTTTTAGTGTTTTTAAGTTTTATTTCAATTAAAAAGTTCGGTCAAATATATTACGTTATACTAAAAAAGAAAGATGACTGACAGTCGATCGCCGATCGTCTACGAAGTCTGGTGATTTTTTTTGTACTTTTCTCCTTTCAATTAGGTCGAAAGTAAATTTGAAAGCGTTTGGTGCAGTTATTTGTTTTTGTTTTTTACTTCAGGACGAAAAACTCATTAAACACATATTTGGGAGGTTCACTTACGCCATGTTGAAAATATAAGTGTTACGCAGTCGGATTTGGACGAATTATAAAAATGTAATAAAAACTCTTTAAAACACTTTAAAACACCCCAAAAATGCGCAGGTAAGTGGAAAAGTTATTTTATTGCCTTTGGTAACAGTTATTTGTTAATTATTAGTTTGCTTCGTACCTTTTTTGTTAGTTATTCTTGACAATCGCCCCGATTATATTTATTCCTTTCTAGTGAAAAAAATGCGGAATTCATTTTTATATTTTAAAAATATCAAATCTCAACATTAGAATATATCAAATAACACCATGACAATCAACGTTTTTGTTGTTATTTTTCTTCAAATTACCAAAATTTTAAAAGAAAATTGTTTCTTTGTTTTTCTATAGATAACGCTACAGCTAGATTAAAAACTGCCTGGAGGGAGGGGAGTAGTTTTTGCTAGTATTCAATAAAAATAAAAAGGAAAAAACGAAACAGAAATTTGAGCATTTTTAATTTACGTCTTTTCTTTCTTTTTTTTTTTTTTTTGATTAAAATTCTGCGCTGTTTCTTTTTCGCCATCTATTGTGCATACCTATCATGTTGAGGTGTGCTGCTCGAAAAGACGGCGGGGTTAGGGTTAGGACGGCGGGGATATTATATCATCTGTTGGAAGGAAAACGTGCCGCCGAGGGGGGGGGGTGCGTACAAGGACATGTTTGTACAAACTATGAAGGCATTACAGAAATAGAAACCAAACTTATAATCGTTGGGTGCCAAAGTAGAAAGTTGTTTGCTGATGGAGACTGAAACAACGATGACGATTGGCAGACACACCACGCATGCGCCGTGAGCGAAATGAGAGTTTGTTTTCACTTTTGATCTTTTTAATTGTTTTCTCGCTCTCTCTCTCTCTCTCTCTCTCACGCTCTCTCTCTCTCTCTCTCTCACACGCTCTCTCTCGTTCCCTCTCTTCCCCTCTTTCTCTCTCTATTTCTCTCTCTTTCTCTCTGATTTTCATGCCTTCGGGCTAATATCAGATTAGAGTATGGTTCTGTTCAGTCTCAGGAGGCCATCTTCCAAGGCATTACCTCCTACTTTGAAATGTGAGATCGGTTTATTGCTGATTGCCCGGAGCCTCCCTATCGGGGAATGCCGACGGGTCCGATCTAGGCTATTTTTATAACCACCCCTATTTCGGGGAGATAGATTCCCCACTATAAACTGACCTTGTGTCAAACTTTGCTGCAGTGGAAAGCAGGTAAATTCTTCCCTCCCCCCATTCTCTCTCTTTCTCTCCCCCCTCTCTCCCCCTCTCTCTCTTTCGTGTACGCATACACACACATATAAAAGATGGGAACTCACATACCTCTTGGTTGAGTTAACGAAGACTCAATCTAGAATATTGGTGTGTAAATATATTTATGGAAATATCCGTTGTGTGTATTCGCATTGCAATATTCACATGCGCCTATAAATATATATCAAGTTTGTTTATGATGCAACACAATACCTAAAAAAAACACATTGAATAGCGATAGGCTTAACCAACGTTAATTTAAAAAAAAATAATTTCATTCTTATTGTTTGTTGTTTTTGGTAAAATAAAAAAAATATATATAATTAAAAAAATAACTAAATATTATTTTTAAAAAACTAAATATTATAAAAAAATAACTAAATATAATTAAAAAAATGACTAAATATTATAAAAAAAAATAACTAAATATTATTAAAAATATAAGTAAATATTATAAAAAATAACTAAATATTATAAAAAATATAACTAAATATTATAAAAAAAATAACTAAATATTATTTAAAAAATAACTAAATATTATTAAAAATATAACTAAATATTATTTTAAAAAAACCTAAATATTATTAAAAAAATAACTAAATATTATTAAAAATATAACTAAATATTTAAAAAAAATAACTAAATATAATTAAAAAAATAACTAAATATTATTTTTTAAAAAACTAAATATTATAAAAAATATAACTAAATATTATAAAAAAATAACTAAATATAATTAAAAAATAACTAAATATTATAAAAAAAATAACTAAATATTATTAAAAAATAACTAAATATTATAAATAATAACTAAATATTATAAAATATATAACTAAATATTATAAAAAAAATAACTAAATATTATTTAAAAAATAACTAAATATTATTAAAAATATAACTAAATATTATTAAAAAAAAACCTAAATATTATTAAAAAAATAACTAAATATTATTAAAAATATAACTAAATATTATAAAAAAATAACTAATTATTATTAAAAATATAACTAAATATTATTTTTAAAAAATAACAAAATATTATAAAAAATATAACTAAATATTATTTTTAAAAAAAATAACTGTCCGTCCGTCAATCTGTCACGCTCGCTTACGTTTTATATATATATATATATATATATATATATATATATATATATATATATATATATTATTAAAAATAACCGACAATTTTTGTCTGGCTATTTTAGTGTTGATCCCTTCAATTTTCCGGATTAAAATCTTAATCTCGGAAGGAAATTGGCTGATGAAACTGCCATAGTGTAAATGTTGGTCCAGAGTACTTTTTTATTAATAAACCACCAATATATTTAAGATACGTAGATGACATTCTAATACTAACAAATAATATAAACGAGATTAATATATTAAAAGACACTTTCAAAAATAATTCCGTTTTAGACTTCACCTACGAACTCAACATCGATAAAAAACTCCCTTTCTTAGACGTCTTAATAGACACAAATCATAATGAATTTGTAACATCCACATATAAAAAACCTACTAACAAAAACCCCTGTACTCTTAACTTCGTTAGTGAATGCCCCTTTAAATATAAAATAGCCATTATTAAAAACCTACTAACGCGAGCTAAATTAATCTCTTCCTCCCCTATTCTCTTTCAAAATGAACTTAAAAATATAAAACAAACCCTTGTAAATAATGGTTTCCCTAATTATATTATAGACCAACAAATTAAACTATTTAAAAATAATGCTAGTAACAGTAATAACAAGAACAATGAATCCATTTCTCCACTCAACAAGACTATCAAACTATTTTACCGTAACCAATTTCACCACAACTATAAAACAGATGAACAGGTCTTAAAAAATATTATTAATAAAAACGTACTTCCCACCGACCCAAATAAAAAAGTTAAATTAATTATTTACTACAATAAAACTAAAACTACTAATCTTATTATTACAAATAATTCTTCACCCTCGATTAGAGTCTTGGATAGGACGGGCCTAGTATACGAATTTAAATGTCCTTTGGGAGACTGTGTCTCCGACAACCAACAAGAACACGTATATATTGGCTCGACCACCACGACTCTGTCCAGGAGGTTGACCATGCATCTATCCGATAATAGTGCTATAGCTAGACACCTTACTAATGAACATTCCTGTCCCCGCTCTCAAATCCGAAAACTTCTCGTAGACAATACTAAAATCATAGAACATAATACTAATACTCAAAAACTCCACATACTAGAAGCTTTACTCATTAAAACTAAAAAACCTGCTATTAACAAGATTAATTTTAACACTAGCACTAATATACTTAAATGCTTATAATACCTAACAAACATAGTTAAATTTTCCCGCCATAATTAATTATAAATCTCACTCTAGGTCTTTACCTGTTTGTCATTATTCCACTGACGATGGACCCAGACGGGTCAGAAAGTACTCTGGACCAACATTTACACTATGGCAGTTTCATCAGCCAATTTCCTTCCGAGATTAAGATTTTAATCCGGAAAATTGAAGGGATCAACACTAAAATAGCCAGACAAAAATTGTCGGTTATTTTTAATAATACGTGTCTTAAAGAAAAAATGCTGCCTCGATACACATATATATATATATATATATATATATATATATATATATATGTATACTGATTTTTTTATTGTTTTCTTTTGCGATAGTCGACCGGTGTTTACCGGTGCGTTTTTATCATTTATCGCTACCCTGGGCGTTTTTTTTTAAAATGTTATTTTAAGAATATGCAGCGGATCGTATTTTTAATTCGCCCCTAATTGGACGAGTCATCATTTTTTGTATATATTGATTTTTTAATTAATTAATTTTATAAATAAATTTTTGTAAACAGATTTATTTAATTAATTTATAAATTAATGCTTGCGTGCCTTTTGTGCATGCAAACATTAATCTATAAATTAATTAAATAAATCTGTTTACAAAAATTAATTTATAAATTAATTAATTAAAATCACTCTCTCTCTCTCTCTCTCTCTCTCTCTATATATATATATATATATATATATATATATATATATATATATATATATATATATATATATATATATATATATATATATGATTATTTTTATTTACACAGACATGTACAAAATCTGCGACACCGGCATGTCGATGTTATCGATCAACAGCTATCACAAACTGAGATCCCATGAGGCAGAGCCAGATTTTTTCCAAATATGATCTAAGGTTAAGACCGGATTCTGGCTCTGTCTGATGGGATCTCAGTTTGTGATAGCTGTTGATCGATAACATCGACATGCCGGTGTCGCAGATTTTGTACATGTCTGTGTAAATAAAAATAATCATATTTAACAGCTCTATTTGATATTGAGCACTTTTTATAAACCCGGTTGAAATTCTTTGGATTACTACCCTGTGGATGTTTTACCTGGATTATTATTATTATTTATCGTTTTCGGCGCCGCGTCATTGGCCTAATGGATACATGTGACTGTGGAATCGCTTATGTCGATCTTATATTGCCGAAAAAGCAAAAGAATTGTTTGTAATGGATATTTTGACCCCCAAAACGACAAACCTTAACGTTTTCATTTCTTTTTAAATCGTTATGAATCAAATGGAACTCACCTTAAACTGATTCTGTACAATTTACACGCGCAGATCACCAGTCTCTCAACCCCATTGATAAAAATGAATTTCGTCGCAAAGAAAAAATTCACGTTTTAAGTTTAATTCTCTTGCTATTAATATATATATATATATATATATATATATATATATATATATATATATATATGGATTCTGTGTTTGTCGGCAACAGCTGACAAAATACAGAACGATCAATACTGAATATCATTTCAAACCTATTCTCAACAATAAACGATTATATTGCTTTTCGTTTGATAATACGAAACTAGTTTTACAGAAATTAGACAATATAATCGCGTCCGTTTGTTAAAAACGCCGATAACATTTTGAATCGGATATTGCTATCGAAACCAGTCGGCCTCCAAATATAGCGGTCATATTATGGCGGGTTAAATATACAAAAAGCCAAAATAGCCTGTTTATCGCTTACGAAATAGCAAAAGCTGTAGAGTGCAGCTTTACTTTATATATATATATATATATATATATATATATATATAAATATATATATATATATATATATATATATATATATATATATATATATATTATATACAAATTCTTTTACTTATAAAATAACTATTGCCTACATACGTGCATACATATTTCAGCTTCCATTTCTTCCGAAATAGAGCTTCCTAAAACCACGTTATAATGTATTTTCAAACGCTATCCAGTATGCATTCAAATTCTCTCTAGTAGGCATTCAAACTTTCTCCAGTAAGCATTCAAACGCTCTCCAGTAAGCATTCTAACGCTCTCTGGTAGACATTTAAATGCTCTCTGGTAGACATTTAAATTATTTCTAGTAGACATTTAAACTCTCTCCAGAAGGCATTCAAATTCTTTCTAGTAGAGTCAAACTTTCTCCAGTAAGCATTCAAACACTCTCCAGTAAGCATTCAAACACTCTCCAGCAAGCATTCAAACACTCTCCAGTAAGCATTCAAACACTCTCCAGTAAGCATTCAAACGCTCTCTAGTAGTCATTCAAATTCTCTCTGGTAGACATTCAAATTCTCCCCAGTAGACATTTAAACTCTCTCCAGTCGGCATTCAAACTCTCTCCAGTCGGCATTCAAACTATCTCAAACATGTATTGGAAGATTTTGTTAGACAGGAAACACGTGTTACGAGTAAATACAGTAAACATCTGTGATAATATGTATTTATGTGTTTTAGTTCATGATATCAGCTTCAGTTTAGAACATTTTAAATACTGAGCATTTTATTGAAAACAACACAAAGCAAACGTTGAATATATATATATATATATATATATATACATATATATATATATATATATATATATATATATATATATATATATATATATATATATATATATAAATAAAATATGAAACTAAAAGTATACTTTTATGAGATAGAAGCTATAGTGAAATGGTTTAAGCTCAATATACGAGATAGAGCAATTATAAGGATAGATGAAAGAAGAGGGATAAACATGTACGAATTACAAATTTATTTCAACTTCGATTGTTAAATGCAAGGTATACTCGGTAAAAAATATGTTTATTATTCTTTCCTTAAGCCAAGGCTTTTCAAAGATTAAAATCTTATCATCAGAGGAATTACATAGATAGATAAGTTTGCAATGGAAAAGCCAAAATTCAAAATTTGAAAAAATATTAAGTAATGGAGAGTGAGATGATAAGATTTTAATCTTTGAAAAGCCTTGGCTTAAAGAAAAGAATAATAAACATATTTTACCGAGTATACCTTGCATTGAACAATCGAAGTTGAAATAAATTTGTCATTCGTACATGTTTACCCCTCTTCTTTTATCTATCTTTATATATATATATATATATATATATATATATATATATATGTATATATATATATATATATATGTATATATATATATATATATATATATGTATATATATATATATCTATATATATGTATATATATATATATGTATATATATATGTATATATATATATGTATATATATATATATATATATGTATATATATATATATATATATATATATATATATATATATATATATATATATATATAAGTCATTATGGAATCGTTTTTCAGTGAGTGAACCAACAGTATTTGTGCAAAATCAGTAAACAAAATAATGACATCACACAGTTATAAACATTTTTTAATAAAACAGTAAAAAGTAAAATATCTTTTTATATTACTCAAGTGTGGTTACCATGGATATCCCAAAAAGACAACAACAAAACAACATGAAAATATTGAAGTTAAATCATGCATAAAAGTATTTTAAACATTTTTTTCAGTTACATAATCTTTCTTTTTCATTAAAAGAAAGTTTAAGCAACTGACACAAACGTTCTCATGAACCGGTGCTTTTAGATTTTTTGACATCGTATTTTGCAATCAACGGTTCCCATATGCAAGGTATAGCTACAGTCGTTGGTTGATAATGAAAGAACGATCTAGCATATCGTCGGACTCTTTGAAACATCGTATTCTGATTGGTCAGTTGTGTTCTCTATTCACTATTGATGTTTTACTCCACGTGTCTTTTGTTGTTGTTTGCACACGGTTTGTCCATTCACGCAAAGAGTATATTTACTCATAGATACAGGAATGGATATGTATTCGTGTAGCGATTCACCACATTTTATGTTGTGCTTATAAAACTCTACTAACGTATTTGTAAAATCGGGTTATTCTCTCGAGTCGCGAGCTGAAACCGAAGGATAAGATACGAACAGAAACAACGCGAGAAAACAAAAGACAGAACACGTTGTTTACACTTTCGTCGCGCATTTATTTATATTACAAATCTATGCAAGGGAGACCACTCTGATCGCCAAATGATGGTTGCCATGCAAGGGAGATAACTAACCATTACACTATTAAGTACTATTGAAATAGAAACCCAACAAATAGTTTAATATAGTATTTTGAATTTACAGTAGTTGGACAAAATAACTCGACCAGTACAAATTTGACTGCATTATTTCAATGACCAACTACGATCGGAATATTGATGGAAATTTCATTCTTGAAGTCTATATCCATTCCATGAAAAATGCCAGTATACTGAAATCATATGTCCTTAATAGGGTTAAGATGAAAATTCATATACACTAAATATACAAAAGCAAGGAAATTCCCAAATTTTTACACTTTTATTGTCATTAAGGGTATGCGAGCACAACAGGGCTATGTATTTTACTGGTAGGAATTTTTCTTCAGCGCACCTCACACACTTCATCCACTCATGCATAGAGATTTATACTGTAGTGATGTGATAATGAAATGGTTTGGTTGATATGTAGTCATACCCTTAATGACAATAAAAGTGTAAAAATTTGGGAATTTCCTTGCTTTTGTACATTTAGTGTATATGAATTTTCATCTTAACCCTATTAAAGGCATATGATTTCAGTATACTGGCATTTTTCATGGAACGTCACTACTTTTGTAAAGGCTATGCCTCAATACAATGTCTTCTCATAACTGATATATGTATGAATACTGGTCATTTTTAAGGTTTTTTGGAATTTCTGGAAAACTAAAGTATATGCTGAACAGAAATTAAAATGCCATCAACTAGACCCTAGAACCTCTATCTCTGCCAAAAATCAGCTGAATCCATCAAATAGTTGATGAGATACGGGATGGCACATACGTATGTACACACAGATATCATGATTTCATGATTAAACTTTCTGGATCTCTGGGTTGCCTTGACTAATGATGCTGAAATTCTACACACTTATAGAACCTATCAAATAAAAATTGTGTGCAAAGTTTTAACTAATTTGGTTTATTGGTTTTTGAGTTATGATTGATCAAAGAAATGAGATTTCCAGCATAGGCCATTCTTAAAGTCTATTAAGGGATAGAGCGCTCTCGCGCCTCCCTTGAATGTAGGTCGTTCTTTTTACTTATCTACTTGAATTTTTATTTATAATTCTGTTTCAAATTTTGGGTCAAAACGCGTGACCTGACTGAGTTTTTAAAAGAGCAAGTAATTGAACTGCTTCTCTTTTTTATTCGAGATGGCTCCCATATCAAGGGCCATGACAGAAGTCAAGAAGCAGTTAAAAATCTCACAAATACTGGAGTAATTTTAGACGCAGAATGACGGGCATTAAAACGCCAAGTGGGAAGAAATCATCGGACTACTGTCGCCAAAGTAACTGCCGAGTTGAATCGACATCTGGATTGTCTCGTTTTGACTAAAGCCGTTTGATGTGAGCGCAATAAAACCGGTGTTCATGAAAGAGATGTCAGCAAGAACTTTATGGTATTAACAAGTGTTCCAAGTATTTTTTATCAACTCGTCTATACGTGCAGTTAGAAAAATGATGTTAATGACAATAACATGTAGATAAAAAATAAACTTATTTCTTGTTTAAATATTAGCATAAAATACTGTTAATTGTATTATATTAGTTAGTTAAGTTAGTGTTTCGATCGATCGGTATTGTTTCTCTGATTATCATCGGATGATCGAAATGAGAATGTTCCGCGGGTTTTAAGGAAATAAGAAAAAAATGGAAAATAATTCAAAATATTTTTTTAAATAAATCGAATTTTGCTTCTATAAAAAATAGTTTTAATTTGTTTTTCTTCCTTTTACGAGTTTATTTATCACAGAAAATATAAGTTTTCATCTGACAAACAGAAATAGAATAGGAGTATGGATTTGCTTCGTCCCAGAAGGCCATCCACCCAGGCATTACCTTCTTCTTCGGGGTGGGGTATTGGTTTATTGCAAGTTACCCCAGGCGCCCTTGCCGGGGAATATTTTTATAATCGTCCAGAGTGTCTCCTGTTGGTGGGGGTTGCTGGATTCCCTACGTTAAAGCGACCCCGTGTCACACCCACTCTCCCCCGTGGGAGGAGAAGGGTAAATAAGCAATTATACAAATACGTAGCAGGGGCGACCTACCCCTGAACACTCCCTTAACTGGAGCGGGCGTTTGATGGGATCCTCGGAAGTTGTGGTTTAGGCAATGCTCAAATAAGTATCTGTATTTTATCTGGTACTTCGTTTTTACCCCGCCTAATAAACTGGTATCGTCCGTGCCTTTGCGTCTGGATTTACGCCGGTCTATTGGGGGTTGCCGGCCCTGTGCAGTTCTAGGAGGTGCACCCTCCCAGGCTTTGCCTCCCCTCTTGGGGGGGGGGGGGAGTAAGTTTATTGCTTACTGTCTGAGGCGCCCCTACCGGGGAATGCCGACGGAACTGTCCAGGCAATTTTTAAATGGCCAGAGTGCTCACCTCTCGAGCGCTGACTTAACTAATCCCACTTTCCCGACCTTGTGTCACATCTTACCTTGTGGGAGGTAGATAAATAACTTCGTTTGCCTTTTGGCAAGGATCAAAGTGTAGTATCTGTTCCGATTGATACTGCACCCAATAGACTGGTATTGTATTGGCCTTCGTTTGTTATGACGACATGGCACGAATGTTACTTATAAGATTTGCTTAGTCGTGAAATATACAGATATTATGAATTTATCGATTTCAAAAACATACACACTCGTTTGTTTGTTTTTTTACTATCAGGAGTCATCACTTACCAAGGCCAGATGCCACTCGAGGATAAGGGGTAATCTGTGGCAACGTGTTTAGGGAAATTTCCTTTAACTCTGGGCACACTGAGGTAGAAAGAAAGGTTTTCTTCGTTGTGGTAGGAAGATGAGTTTTTGCTGTGAATCTCTTACAAGAAGGAACCAGAGATTTGAGCTCAGTCGAGCACCTTCTATGGAAATAACGATAGAGTAGAGAGAGACTAGCAACGTCTCTTCTGTGAGAAAGACGCCTGTAAGGAACGGAAGAGATCACCCCCTACTAGATTTCTAAACTCTGTCGAGGCAAAGAATGGTGTTCTGGGCGGCACCTCCCCACATGTGGCAGCAGTACCTCCCCATTTCGGGGCGAATCTGATTCTTAGATAGGTAGAGGATTGTATATCCATTGTAAAAATCTGCATAGAAAATGACGTGCTATGCAACACTCATTCAAAAATCCAGTCATCTTATATAAATACAGATTCTGTCCGTCTGTCCGTCACAATTTCTCCGTCAGTCACACTTTTTTTTTTTAATAATTAATACACAGCGGAATTTGTCTCATTTCGAAATATCAAAGATCTTAACTACTTTTAAAAATGGAAAATATTGCATTAATAGTAAATAATAAATTCACAACAAACAAAGCGGATGCCATGACCAGAAATCGAAACCGAAACCTTCAGATCTTTAATCTTATGTTCTACAAACTGAGCTATTTGGGCTTTCTTATACACCATAACAAAATAATTATAACTTTGGCGTGACGTCATAGATTTATGCTTTACGTCATGTTTCAAAACATGAATTCAAACATAAGCGATAAAAAATAAATAAAAGGGTAAACATTATCACTAGCATTTAGAATTATTTTAATAGTCCAAAACTAATATATACTAGAATTTCGGCCTAATGGGGCCATAATTCTGATAATGTTAAATTTAGAACATTTGTACTTCTTATAAAATACGCAATTTATTAAATTCTTTATTGGTTGTATAATGAATTGTGAATGTTCTCGCCCAAACTGTATGTGTATATAGTATAAAGTGAAGTATGTTTACAATATGTTTTTTATCATTCATTTGCTATATAATGCCTCATTAGCATCTGCTAATATTTTTTTACATAAATCGAAAGATTAAAAACGTGGGTCAATATGTGTTAAAATCTGTCAAAGTTAAACCCTTGTTGCATAATGGGTGACGGCCGGTCCCTACTTTCTTTCTCTCCACCGACGTCACGATACCTACTACAATTGGACCACTGTGATCTACCGGATCGTGGGAAGTGACATCAGCATCGGAAAAGGAGTACGGTCACTTCCTCCCTCCCCTATCTCTCCCTCTCTCTCTCTTTCTCTCTCTCTCTCTCTCTTTCTCTCTCTCTCTCTCTCTCTCTCTCTGATCTTTCCCAACTTCATTAGTGGGAATGTTGGGATGCTTTAACAACCACGATTCACTTCCTTCGTTTTCGGAAGATATAAATAAACTTGTGAATCGTAAAACGGTGTCGTTTCTTTATAAACTTTTGTTCTAGGTTGACACACGTGCGGTCCGAATTCGAGATGGCTGGCTGGAAGAACCAAGAACTACTGGACGACGATAGGACGATCATCGTCATCGTCATCATCATCATCATCATCATCATCATCATCATCATCATCATCATCATCATCAGACGACGAGGGTAGAATAAAACCATGGAACTAACTCGCGCTTGGCTAGTTGTGCTACGCAATCGATATGATGTTAAATTTGAAAATTTGTATTCATTATGAAAACTATACAATTCATGAAATAAATGCTTAAAATTTCGTTGAAATTGGATAACACTTGCTTTTGGTGATTATAAAATGAATAGATTGCTTTGGTTATCAAGAGATGGGACACCGTATCATAAAGGGGAGAGAATCCCGTCGTCGCACTGGCACTGAACGAATATCAAATTCGTTTGCTTCTTTTCCATGGCGTGATTTTGATCAAGACGCCATAACCATAAACCATTAATTCTATGAAACAGTTTAAACAGGCAAAAGAAATACATTTTAATGATAAGAAGAATATAATCAGTTGTGGAAAAAATTGGCTGGACTTTTGTATTGAACAAAAATAAAAAATTTGTATTGAACAAAATAAAAATTTTGTATTGAACAAAATAAAAAATTTGTATTGAACAAAATAAAAATTTTGTATTGAACAAAATAAAAATTTTGTATTGAACAAAATAAAAAATTTGTATTGAAGAAAAAAAATTTTTTTTTAAACATTTAATAAAATCTGTTGAAAAAATACACTGACTGAAAATAAAATTGCAATACCTTGAATCTGTTCTTGTCTGTGTTAAATCATCTTTATTTATTTATTATAAATTCGTGTAAATTTAAATATTATCTGTCTGTCTCACCTTTTATTGCTGGCACAAAACTGATATTGTTATTCATGTTCAGTTGTTGTTGAATGTTAGACGATCATTGAATCGTTAATAAATTCACAATCCTCTCTGCAATCCATCCATATTCTGTACAAATACACTTCAGTACATGCCTGACTTGCCCGCCAAGTTTCGATTATGAATGTTCAACAGTATTTGTTTAATCACCGTTCAATGGTATGCGGGAACACTTTGATAATCGTTTCATTAGTAGGATGTGTGGTCCTGAATGGGCTTCACACTCACCGGACCATAATCCCCTCCCGCAGATTTTTATCTGTCGGGTTATCTCAAAGATAATGTCTATCAAAACAACCCACCAGACTATTCGTAAATTAAAAAGGACCATCATAGCCAAAATTAAAAAGGACCATCATAGCCAAAATTAAAAAGGACCATCATAG
Source organism: Sepiola atlantica (assembly GCA_963556195.1). Lineage (NCBI taxonomy): Eukaryota > Metazoa > Mollusca > Cephalopoda > Sepiida > Sepiolidae > Sepiola > Sepiola atlantica. The sequence goes on along the minus strand of OY744528.1, from coordinate 137,026,639 downwards.
CCAAAATTAAAAAGGACCATCATAGCCAAAATTAAAAAGGACCATCATAGCCAAAATTAAAAAGGACCATCATAGCCAAAATTAAAAAGGACCATCATAGCCAAAATTAAAAAGGACCATCATAGCCAAAATTAAAAAGGACCATCATAGCCAAAATTAAAAAGGACCATCATAGCCAAAATTAAAAAGGACCATCATAGCCAAAATTAAAAAGGACCATCATAGCCAAAATTAAAAAGGACCATCATAGCCAAAATTAAAAAGGACCATCATAGCCAAAATTAAAAAGGACCATCATAGCCAAAATTAAAAAGGACCATCATAGCCAAAATTAAAAAGGACCATCATAGCCAAAATTAAAAAGGACCATCATAGCCAAAATTAAAAAGGACCATCATAGCCAAAATTAAAAAGGACCATCATAGCCAAAATTAAAAAGGACCATCATAGCCAAAATTAAAAAGGACCATCATAGCCAAAATTAAAAAGGACCATCATAGCCAAAATTAAAAAGGACCATCATAGCCAAAATTAAAAAGGACCATCATAGCCAAAATTAAAAAGGACCATCATAGCCAAAATTAAAAAGGACCATCATAGCCAAAATTAAAAAGGACCATCATAGCCAAAATTAAAAAGGACCATCATAGCCAAAATTAAAAAGGACCATCATAGCCAAAATTAAAAAGGACCATCATAGCCAAAATTAAAAAGGACCATCATAGCCAAAATTAAAAAGGACCATCATAGCCAAAATTAAAAAGGACCATCATAGCCAAAATTAAAAAGGACCATCATAGCCAAAATTAAAAAGGACCATCATAGCCAAAATTAAAAAGGACCATCATAGCCAAAATTAAAAAGGACCATCATAGCCAAAATTAAAAAGGACCATCATAGCCAAAATTAAAAAGGACCATCATAGCCAAAATTAAAAAGGACCATCATAGCCAAAATTAAAAAGGACCATCATAGCCAAAATTAAAAAGGACCATCATAGCCAAAATTAAAAAGGACCATCATAGCCAAAATTAAAAAGGACCATCATAGCCAAAATTAAAAAGGACCATCATAGCCAAAATTAAAAAGGACCATCATAGCCAAAATTAAAAAGGACCATCATAGCCAAAATTAAAAAGGACCATCATAGCCAAAATTAAAAAGGACCATCATAGCCAAAATTAAAAAGGACCATCATAGCCAAAATTAAAAAGGACCATCATAGCCAAAATTAAAAAGGACCATCATAGCCAAAATTAAAAAGGACCATCATAGCCAAAATTAAAAAGGACCATCATAGCCAAAATTAAAAAGGACCATCATAGCCAAAATTAAAAAGGACCATCATAGCCAAAATTAAAAAGGACCATCATAGCCAAAATTAAAAAGGACCATCATAGCCAAAATTAAAAAGGACCATCATAGCCAAAATTAAAAAGGACCATCATAGCCAAAATTAAAAAGGACCATCATAGCCAAAATTAAAAAGGACCATCATAGCCAAAATTAAAAAGGACCATCATAGCCAAAATTAAAAAGGACCATCATAGCCAAAATTAAAAAGGACCATCATAGCCAAAATTAAAAAGGACCATCATAGCCAAAATTAAAAAGGACCATCATAGCCAAAATTAAAAAGGACCATCATAGCCAAAATTAAAAAGGACCATCATAGCCAAAATTAAAAAGGACCATCATAGCCAAAATTAAAAAGGACCATCATAGCCAAAATTAAAAAGGACCATCATAGCCAAAATTAAAAAGGACCATCATAGCCAAAATTAAAAAGGACCATCATAGCCAAAATTAAAAAGGACCATCATAGCCAAAATTAAAAAGGACCATCATAGCCAAAATTAAAAAGGACCATCATAGCCAAAATTAAAAAGGACCATCATAGCCAAAATTAAAAAGGACCATCATAGCCAAAATTAAAAAGGACCATCATAGCCAAAATTAAAAAGGACCATCATAGCCAAAATTAAAAAGGACCATCATAGCCAAAATTAAAAAGGACCATCATAGCCAAAATTAAAAAGGACCATCATAGCCAAAATTAAAAAGGACCATCATAGCCAAAATTAAAAAGGACCATCATAGCCAAAATTAAAAAGGACCATCATAGCCAAAATTAAAAAGGACCATCATAGCCAAAATTAAAAAGGACCATCATAGCCAAAATTAAAAAGGACCATCATAGCCAAAATTAAAAAGGACCATCATAGCCAAAATTAAAAAGGACCATCATAGCCAAAATTAAAAAGGACCATCATAGCCAAAATTAAAAAGGACCATCATAGCCAAAATTAAAAAGGACCATCATAGCCAAAATTAAAAAGGACCATCATAGCCAAAATTAAAAAGGACCATCATAGCCAAAATTAAAAAGGACCATCATAGCCAAAATTAAAAAGGACCATCATAGCCAAAATTAAAAAGGACCATCATAGCCAAAATTAAAAAGGACCATCATAGCCAAAATTAAAAAGGACCATCATAGCCAAAATTAAAAAGGACCATCATAGCCAAAATTAAAAAGGACCATCATAGCCAAAATTAAAAAGGACCATCATAGCCAAAATTAAAAAGGACCATCATAGCCAAAATTAAAAAGGACCATCATAGCCAAAATTAAAAAGGACCATCATAGCCAAAATTAAAAAGGACCATCATAGCCAAAATTAAAAAGGACCATCATAGCCAAAATTAAAAAGGACCATCATAGCCAAAATTAAAAAGGACCATCATAGCCAAAATTAAAAAGGACCATCATAGCCAAAATTAAAAAGGACCATCATAGCCAAAATTAAAAAGGACCATCATAGCCAAAATTAAAAAGGACCATCATAGCCAAAATTAAAAAGGACCATCATAGCCAAAATTAAAAAGGACCATCATAGCCAAAATTAAAAAGGACCATCATAGCCAAAATTAAAAAGGACCATCATAGCCAAAATTAAAAAGGACCATCATAGCCAAAATTAAAAAGGACCATCATAGCCAAAATTAAAAAGGACCATCATAGCCAAAATTAAAAAGGACCATCATAGCCAAAATTAAAAAGGACCATCATAGCCAAAATTAAAAAGGACCATCATAGCCAAAATTAAAAAGGACCATCATAGCCAAAATTAAAAAGGACCATCATAGCCAAAATTAAAAAGGACCATCATAGCCAAAATTAAAAAGGACCATCATAGCCAAAATTAAAAAGGACCATCATAGCCAAAATTAAAAAGGACCATCATAGCCAAAATTAAAAAGGACCATCATAGCCAAAATTAAAAAGGACCATCATAGCCAAAATTAAAAAGGACCATCATAGCCAAAATTAAAAAGGACCATCATAGCCAAAATTAAAAAGGACCATCATAGCCAAAATTAAAAAGGACCATCATAGCCAAAATTAAAAAGGACCATCATAGCCAAAATTAAAAAGGACCATCATAGCCAAAATTAAAAAGGACCATCATAGCCAAAATTAAAAAGGACCATCATAGCCAAAATTAAAAAGGACCATCATAGCCAAAATTAAAAAGGACCATCATAGCCAAAATTAAAAAGGACCATCATAGCCAAAATTAAAAAGGACCATCATAGCCAAAATTAAAAAGGACCATCATAGCCAAAATTAAAAAGGACCATCATAGCCAAAATTAAAAAGGACCATCATAGCCAAAATTAAAAAGGACCATCATAGCCAAAATTAAAAAGGACCATCATAGCCAAAATTAAAAAGGACCATCATAGCCAAAATTAAAAAGGACCATCATAGCCAAAATTAAAAAGGACCATCATAGCCAAAATTAAAAAGGACCATCATAGCCAAAATTAAAAAGGACCATCATAGCCAAAATTAAAAAGGACCATCATAGCCAAAATTAAAAAGGACCATCATAGCCAAAATTAAAAAGGACCATCATAGCCAAAATTAAAAAGGACCATCATAGCCAAAATTAAAAAGGACCATCATAGCCAAAATTAAAAAGGACCATCATAGCCAAAATTAAAAAGGACCATCATAGCCAAAATTAAAAAGGACCATCATAGCCAAAATTAAAAAGGACCATCATAGCCAAAATTAAAAAGGACCATCATAGCCAAAATTAAAAAGGACCATCATAGCCAAAATTAAAAAGGACCATCATAGCCAAAATTAAAAAGGACCATCATAGCCAAAATTAAAAAGGACCATCATAGCCAAAATTAAAAAGGACCATCATAGCCAAAATTAAAAAGGACCATCATAGCCAAAATTAAAAAGGACCATCATAGCCAAAATTAAAAAGGACCATCATAGCCAAAATTAAAAAGGACCATCATAGCCAAAATTAAAAAGGACCATCATAGCCAAAATTAAAAAGGACCATCATAGCCAAAATTAAAAAGGACCATCATAGCCAAAATTAAAAAGGACCATCATAGCCAAAATTAAAAAGGACCATCATAGCCAAAATTAAAAAGGACCATCATAGCCAAAATTAAAAAGGACCATCATAGCCAAAATTAAAAAGGACCATCATAGCCAAAATTAAAAAGGACCATCATAGCCAAAATTAAAAAGGACCATCATAGCCAAAATTAAAAAGGACCATCATAGCCAAAATTAAAAAGGACCATCATAGCCAAAATTAAAAAGGACCATCATAGCCAAAATTAAAAAGGACCATCATAGCCAAAATTAAAAAGGACCATCATAGCCAAAATTAAAAAGGACCATCATAGCCAAAATTAAAAAGGACCATCATAGCCAAAATTAAAAAGGACCATCATAGCCAAAATTAAAAAGGACCATCATAGCCAAAATTAAAAAGGACCATCATAGCCAAAATTAAAAAGGACCATCATAGCCAAAATTAAAAAGGACCATCATAGCCAAAATTAAAAAGGACCATCATAGCCAAAATTAAAAAGGACCATCATAGCCAAAATTAAAAAGGACCATCATAGCCAAAATTAAAAAGGACCATCATAGCCAAAATTAAAAAGGACCATCATAGCCAAAATTAAAAAGGACCATCATAGCCAAAATTAAAAAGGACCATCATAGCCAAAATTAAAAAGGACCATCATAGCCAAAATTAAAAAGGACCATCATAGCCAAAATTAAAAAGGACCATCATAGCCAAAATTAAAAAGGACCATCATAGCCAAAATTAAAAAGGACCATCATAGCCAAATTAAAAAGGACCATCATAGCCAAAATTAAAAAGGACCATCATAGCCAAAATTAAAAAGGACCATCATAGCCAAAATTAAAAAGGACCATCATAGCCAAAATTAAAAAGGACCATCATAGCCAAAATTAAAAAGGACCATCATAGCCAAAATTAAAAAGGACCATCATAGCCAAAATTAAAAAGGACCATCATAGCCAAAATTAAAAAGGACCATCATAGCCAAAATTAAAAAGGACCATCATAGCCAAAATTAAAAAGGACCATCATAGCCAAAATTAAAAAGGACCATCATAGCCAAAATTAAAAAGGACCATCATAGCCAAAATTAAAAAGGACCATCATAGCCAAAATTAAAAAGGACCATCATAGCCAAAATTAAAAAGGACCATCATAGCCAAAATTAAAAAGGACCATCATAGCCAAAATTAAAAAGGACCATCATAGCCAAAATTAAAAAGGACCATCATAGCCAAAATTAAAAAGGACCATCATAGCCAAAATTAAAAAGGACCATCATAGCCAAAATTAAAAAGGACCATCATAGCCAAAATTAAAAAGGACCATCATAGCCAAAATTAAAAAGGACCATCATAGCCAAAATTAAAAAGGACCATCATAGCCAAAATTAAAAAGGACCATCATAGCCAAAATTAAAAAGGACCATCATAGCCAAAATTAAAAAGGACCATCATAGCCAAAATTAAAAAGGACCATCATAGCCAAAATTAAAAAGGACCATCATAGCCAAAATTAAAAAGGACCATCATAGCCAAAATTAAAAAGGACCATCATAGCCAAAATTAAAAAGGACCATCATAGCCAAAATTAAAAAGGACCATCATAGCCAAAATTAAAAAGGACCATCATAGCCAAAATTAAAAAGGACCATCATAGCCAAAATTAAAAAGGACCATCATAGCCAAAATTAAAAAGGACCATCATAGCCAAAATTAAAAAGGACCATCATAGCCAAAATTAAAAAGGACCATCATAGCCAAAATTAAAAAGGACCATCATAGCCAAAATTAAAAAGGACCATCATAGCCAAAATTAAAAAGGACCATCATAGCCAAAATTAAAAAGGACCATCATAGCCAAAATTAAAAAGGACCATCATAGCCAAAATTAAAAAGGACCATCATAGCCAAAATTAAAAAGGACCATCATAGCCAAAATTAAAAAGGACCATCATAGCCAAAATTAAAAAGGGACCATCATAGCCAAAATTAAAAAGGACCATCATAGCCAAAATTAAAAAGGACCATCATAGCCAAAATTAAAAAGGACCATCATAGCCAAAATTAAAAAGGACCATCATAGCCAAAATTAAAAAGGACCATCATAGCCAAAATTAAAAAGGACCATCATAGCCAAAATTAAAAAGGACCATCATAGCCAAAATTAAAAAGGACCATCATAGCCAAAATTAAAAAGGACCATCATAGCCAAAATTAAAAAGGACCATCATAGCCAAAATTAAAAAGGACCATCATAGCCAAAATTAAAAAGGACCATCATAGCCAAAATTAAAAAGGACCATCATAGCCAAAATTAAAAAGGACCATCATAGCCAAAATTAAAAAGGACCATCATAGCCAAAATTAAAAAGGACCATCATAGCCAAAATTAAAAAGGACCATCATAGCCAAAATTAAAAAGGACCATCATAGCCAAAATTAAAAAGGACCATCATAGCCAAAATTAAAAAGGACCATCATAGCCAAAATTAAAAAGGACCATCATAGCCAAAATTAAAAAGGACCATCATAGCCAAAATTAAAAAGGACCATCATAGCCAAAATTAAAAAGGACCATCATAGCCAAAATTAAAAAGGACCATCATAGCCAAAATTAAAAAGGACCATCATAGCCAAAATTAAAAAGGACCATCATAGCCAAAATTAAAAAGGACCATCATAGCCAAAATTAAAAAGGACCATCATAGCCAAAATTAAAAAGGACCATCATAGCCAAAATTAAAAAGGACCATCATAGCCAAAATTAAAAAGGACCATCATAGCCAAAATTAAAAAGGACCATCATAGCCAAAATTAAAAAGGACCATCATAGCCAAAATTAAAAAGGACCATCATAGCCAAAATTAAAAAGGACCATCATAGCCAAAATTAAAAAGGACCATCATAGCCAAAATTAAAAAGGACCATCATAGCCAAAATTAAAAAGGACCATCATAGCCAAAATTAAAAAGGACCATCATAGCCAAAATTAAAAAGGACCATCATAGCCAAAATTAAAAAGGACCATCATAGCCAAAATTAAAAAGGACCATCATAGCCAAAATTAAAAAGGACCATCATAGCCAAAATTAAAAAGGACCATCATAGCCAAAATTAAAAAGGACCATCATAGCCAAAATTAAAAAGGACCATCATAGCCAAAATTAAAAAGGACCATCATAGCCAAAATTAAAAAGGACCATCATAGCCAAAATTAAAAAGGACCATCATAGCCAAAATTAAAAAGGACCATCATAGCCAAAATTAAAAAGGACCATCATAGCCAAAATTAAAAAGGACCATCATAGCCAAAATTAAAAAGGACCATCATAGCCAAAATTAAAAAGGACCATCATAGCCAAAATTAAAAAGGACCATCATAGCCAAAATTAAAAAGGACCATCATAGCCAAAATTAAAAAGGACCATCATAGCCAAAATTAAAAAGGACCATCATAGCCAAAATTAAAAAGGACCATCATAGCCAAAATTAAAAAGGACCATCATAGCCAAAATTAAAAAGGACCATCATAGCCAAAATTAAAAAGGACCATCATAGCCAAAATTAAAAAGGACCATCATAGCCAAAATTAAAAAGGACCATCATAGCCAAAATTAAAAAGGACCATCATAGCCAAAATTAAAAAGGACCATCATAGCCAAAATTAAAAAGGACCATCATAGCCAAAATTAAAAAGGACCATCATAGCCAAAATTAAAAAGGACCATCATAGCCAAAATTAAAAAGGACCATCATAGCCAAAATTAAAAAGGACCATCATAGCCAAAATTAAAAAGGACCCATCATAGCCAAAATTAAAAAGGACCATCATAGCCAAAATTAAAAAGGACCATCATAGCCAAAATTAAAAAGGACCATCATAGCCAAAATTAAAAAGGACCATCATAGCCAAAATTAAAAAGGACCATCATAGCCAAAATTAAAAAGGACCATCATAGCCAAAATTAAAAAGGACCATCATAGCCAAAATTAAAAAGGACCATCATAGCCAAAATTAAAAAGGACCATCATAGCCAAAATTAAAAAGGACCCATCATAGCCAAAATTAAAAAGGACCATCATAGCCAAAATCAAGAAGGACCATCATAGCCAAAATTAAAAAGGACCATCATAGCCAAAATTAAAAAGGACCATCATAGCCAAAATTAAAAAGGACCATCATAGCCAAAATTAAAAAGGACCATCATAGCCAAAATTAAAAAGGACCATCATAGCCAAAATTAAAAAGGACCATCATAGCCAAAATTAAAAAGGACCATCATAGCCAAAATTAAAAAGGACCATCATAGCCAAAATCAAGAAGGACCATCATAGCCAAAATTAAAAAGGACCATCATAGCCAAAATTAAAAAGGACCATCATAGCCAAAATTAAAAAGGACCATCATAGCCAAAATTAAAAAGGACCATCATAGCCAAAATTAAAAAGGACCATCATAGCCAAAATTAAAAAGGACCATCATAGCCAAAATTAAAAAGGACCATCATAGCCAAAATTAAAAAGGACCATCATAGCCAAAATTAAAAAGGACCATCATAGCCAAAATTAAAAAGGACCATCATAGCCAAAATTAAAAAGGACCCATCATAGCCAAAATTAAAAAGGACCATCATAGCCAAAATCAAGAAGGACCATCATAGCCAAAATTAAAAAGGACCATCATAGCCAAAATTAAAAAGGACCATCATAGCCAAAATTAAAAAGGACCATCATAGCCAAAATTAAAAAGGACCATCATAGCCAAAATTAAAAAGGACCATCATAGCCAAAATTAAAAAGGACCATCATAGCCAAAAATTAAAAAGGACCATCATAGCCAAAATTAAAAAAGACCATCATAGCCAAAATTAAAAAGGACCATCATAGCCAAAATTAAAAAGGACCATCATAGCCAAAATTAAAAAGGACCATCATAGCCAAAATTAAAAAGGACCATCATAGCCAAAATTAAAAAGGACCATCATAGCCAAAATTAAAAAGGACCATCATAGCCAAAATTAAAAAGGACCATCATAGCCAAAATTAAAAAGGACCATCATAGCCAAAATTAAAAAGGACCATCATAGCCAAAATTAAAAAGGACCATCATAGCCAAAATTAAAAAGGACCATCATAGCCAAAATTAAAAAGGACCATCATAGCCAAAATTAAAAAGGACCATCATAGCCAAAATTAAAAAGGACCATCATAGCCAAAATTAAAAAGGACCATCATAGCCAAAATTAAAAAGGACCATCATAGCCAAAATTAAAAAGGACCATCATAGCCAAAATTAAAAAGGACCATCATAGCCAAAATTAAAAAGGACCATCATAGCCAAAATTAAAAAGGACCATCATAGCCAAAATTAAAAAGGACCATCATAGCCAAAATTAAAAAGGACCCATCATAGCCAAAATTAAAAAGGACCATCATAGCCAAAATCAAGAAGGACCATCATAGCCAAAATTAAAAAGGACCATCATAGCCAAAATTAAAAAGGACCATCATAGCCAACAAAAAGGACCATCATAGCCAAAATCAAAAGGACCATCATAGCCAAAATCAAAAAGGACCATCATAGCCAAAATCAAAAAGGACCATCATAGCCAAAATCAAAAAGGACCATCATAGCCAAAATCAAAAAGGACCATCATAGCCAAAATTAAAAAGGACCATCATAGCCAAAATTAAAAAGGACCATCATAGCCAAAATTAAAAAGGACCATCATAGCCAAAATTAAAAAGGACCATCATAGCCAAAATCAAAAAGGACCATCATAGCCAAAATTAAAAAGGACCATCATAGCCAAAATTAAAAAGGACCATCATAGCCAAAATTAAAAAGGACCATCATAGCCAAAATTAAAAAGGACCATCATAGCCAAAATCAAAAAGGACCATCATAGCCAAAATTAAAAAGGACCATCATAGCCAAAATTAAAAAGGACCATCATAGCCAAAATTAAAAAGGACCATCATAGCCAAAATTAAAAAGGACCATCATAGCCAAAATTAAAAAGGACCATCATAGCCAAAATCAAAAAGGACCATCATAGCCAAAATCAAAAAGGACCATCATAGCCAAAATCAAAAAGGACCATCATAGCCAAAATCAAAAAGGACCATCATAGCCAAAATCAAAAAGGACCATCATAGCCAAAATTAAAAAGGACCATCATAGCCAAAATTAAAAAGGACCATCATAGCCAAAATTAAAAAGGACCATCATAGCCAAAATTAAAAAGGACCATCATAGCCAAAATTAAAAAGGACCATCATAGCCAAAATTAAAAAGGACCATCATAGCCAAAATTAAAAAGGACCATCATAGCCAAAATTAAAAAGGACCATCATAGCCAAAATTAAAAAGGACCATCATAGCCAAAATTAAAAAGGACCATCATAGCCAAAATTAAAAAGGACCATCATAGCCAAAATTAAAAAGGACCATCATAGCCAAAATTAAAAAGGACCATCATAGCCAAAATTAAAAAGGACCATCATAGCCAAAATTAAAAAGGACCATCATAGCCAAAATTAAAAAGGACCATCATAGCCAAAATTAAAAAGGACCATCATAGCCAAAATTAAAAAAGACCATCATAGCCAAAATCAAAAAGGACCATCATAGCCAAAATCAAAAAGGACCATCATAGCCAAAATCAAAAAGGACCATCATAGCCAAAATCAAAAAGGACCATCATAGCCAAAATTAAAAAGGACCATCATAGCCAAAATTAAAAAGGACCATCATAGCCAAAATTAAAAAGGACCATCATAGCCAAAATTAAAAAGGACCATCATAGCCAAAATTAAAAAGGACCATCATAGCCAAAATTAAAAAGGACCATCATAGCCAAAATTAAAAAGGACCATCATAGCCAAAATTAAAAAGGACCATCATAGCCAAAATTAAAAAGGACCATCATAGCCAAAATTAAAAAGGACCATCATAGCCAAAATTAAAAAGGACCATCATAGCCAAAATTAAAAAGGACCATCATAGCCAAAATTAAAAAGGACCATCATAGCCAAAATTAAAAAGGACCATCATAGCCAAAATTAAAAAGGACCATCATAGCCAAAATTAAAAAGGACCATCATAGCCAAAATTAAAAAGGACCATCATAGCCAAAATTAAAAAGGACCATCATAGCCAAAATTAAAAAGGACCATCATAGCCAAAATTAAAAAGGACCATCATAGCCAAAATTAAAAAAGACCATCATAGCCAAAATCAAAAAGGACCATCATAGCCAAAATCAAAAAGGACCATCATAGCCAAAATCAAAAAGGACCATCATAGCCAAAATCAAAAAGGACCATCATAGCCAAAATCAAGACAGTGCCAGAAGAGGAGTTTGTCAGAGTTATTGACAATTTGACACATCGTATCGAGGTGTGATTATTAATAAACAGCAATGAAACATTGCTGGACATTCATGACTGAAACTTTTTTGACAAGTTACGTATAGACTGAAGTTTATTTTGTAGTAAATATGTTTGGTTTGTAGAAAGGATTGTGAATTTTATTAACGATTTCGTCGGTGGCATTTGGGAGTGTCACCTTTTCTTTTACCAAATTATTATTATCAAATAGGATTTTGGGGAGTGTCACCTTTTCTTTTACAAAATTATTATTATCAAATAGGATTTTGGGGAGTGTCACATTTTCTTTTACCAAATTATTATTATCAAATAGAATTTTGGGGAGTATCACATTTTCTTTTACCAAATTATTATTATCAAATAGGATTTTGGGGAGTGTCACATCTTCTTTTACCAAATTATTATTATCAAATAGGATTTTGGGGAGTATCACATTTTCTTTTACCAAATTATTATTATCAAATAGGATTTTGGGGAGTGTCACATTTTCTTTTACCAAATTATTATTATCAAATAGGATTTTGGGGAGTATCACATTTTCTTTTACCAAATTATTATTATCAAATAGGAGTTTGGGGAGTGTCACATTTTCTTTTACCAAATTATTATTATCAAATAGGATTTTGGGGAGTATCACATTTTCTTTTACCAAATTATTATTATCAAATAGGATTTTGAGGAGTATCACATTTTCTTTTACCAAATTATTATTATCAAATAGGAGTTTGGGGAGTGTCACATTTTCTTTTACCAAATTATTATTATCAAATAGGAATTTGGAAGTTTAATTTTATTATTACAATACGGTTTTAGCATTCAATTATAAATTCAACCAAATTCGTATAAAACTGCAACCGATTTTGTTGTTTTCATCTTTTTTTATAAATTTATTGGATGTAAATAGCTTTCACAGCTTTCAATCTTATAATGCATGAAGATTTGCTGAAAGTTCTAAAGCCAGAAATTACATTCTATTCGATAGTTTAAATGTTTCCAAATTTCTTTAAAATTTCGAAAGGTCATAAAGTAATTCATTCTGTATTCTATTATTGATAAAAGAATAAAATGGCTGACTTATTTACAATATTGTGACACTTCTAAATTCGATAGTACTTTTTAATATATGGTTTGACGTAACGTTTAAAGGCCAACATTTAATACATTGGTTCATTTGTGCTACTAAACTAAAAGAAACATTCATTTTACAACAATCGTTCCCATAATGCACCTCGTCTTCAGAAATGTATTATTAAAAGAAAAATTTATTTACTTTTAAATCTTTTTATAGATAATTTTTTTAAAATTTAATAATTGGAAAAAGAATTCAATGGAGGAATATATGTATTTTAAGATTGATTTTGTAATAAAATCGATCGGATGTGGTACGAAATGTTCAAATTTAAATCACATTGTCAATACCTCTGACACACTCTTTTTTGGCTCTGTCCTGATTTGGGCTATGATGGTCCTATTTAATTAAAGAATAGTCTTAGGATTGTTTTGCTGGGAATTATCTTTGAGATAACCCCACAGATTTTTATCTGTGGGAGGTGATTATGGTCCGGTGAGTATTAATCACATTCAGGACCATTCTTTCGAGTTATTTCAACTCTTAAATATATAAGTAAAAAGATTTTTTAATGATATTTCACCCCAAACAAGGCAGTACGCCACTGTAGACGTAAGGGGCTACTGAGAATTAGGGAGTAGGTTTAGGGTGGCATCCTAAGTTGGGAGCTGTGCAGCGAGATGTCTGTTTACATTGGTTTTAAACCTCTGCATGTCTGTACTGTCGGGGGGGGGGAGTTCCAGAGGCCAGCAGCACGAGGAAAGAAGCTATTGGAGTAGAAGGCTCTCCGGCATCCTGGAACTTCCACAGTGAATGGATGGGATTTAGCTGATTGTCGAGTTTGTCTAGTGAATTTACATCGAGGGGGCACCAGAGTAGCCAGTTCATCAGAGCACAATCCATTGAAGTACTTGTAAAACAGGCACAAGAAAGCAACATTGCGGCGATGGGACAGGAGCTGGAGCTTGGCTGACAGTGAGGGACCTATTAGGTTGGCGACTCTTTTTTGGACCTTGTCTAAGAAGGGAGAGGCTAGTGGATGATGCACCAGCCCAGATGTGGCAACAATACTCCATGCATGGGCGGATGGGTGCTTTGTAGGGATACAGGATAATGTCAGGTGTGAGGAGTTTACTAGCACAGTAGAGGGAGCCAACCTTCTTTGCAGCAGTCGTGGCAATGTCTTCAATGTATTTGTTCCAATTCATGTTACATGTGAAGGTTAGGCTGAGGAGTTTGAATGTTGAACTCTCAGGTAGGGTGTTATTTGCCATGACAATCGGTGGTTGGAGAGGTTTATTGTAGTTATTGAAGAAAAGGAGCTTTGTCTTTGCAGCATTAAAAGTTACCAACCATTTATGACCCCAATCCACTACAGCCTGGAGGTCATTTTCTAAAGATTCAGCCATTGCCTCGGATATGATCGCCTCTGTTTTGCAGACATGACGACAGTAAAGCGTTGTGTCGTCAGCAAATAAACCAATCTCAGACTCAATGTCATCAGGGAGATCGTTTATATAGATCAGAAGCCTTTTATGCCAAACCTTGTCAAAGGCCTTGGATATATCAAGCGCTACTGCCCTAGCTTCATCTGCATTGTCGAGTGTATGATACATGCGTTCAGAGATGACCGTTAGGATGTCTGCAGTAGATCGTGCTTGTCTAAATCCATACTGTCGGTCAGAAAGAAGTTTAGCATTAACTAAGTGCAGAACTATAGCTAGATTGATTAAGGGTTCAAAGATTTTAGCAAAGATCGGCAGTAGACTGAGTGGACTGTAGTTCTGAGGATCGGTTCTATTCCCAAAATTCTTGTAGAAGTGGTCGATTGTTCGCAAATTATATTTTTTAAATTGGATTTTAAAACTTAAATTTATTTATTAAATGTTACTTATTAATTAAAAAAAAAATTATTAATTAATAAACCTATTTTTTAAATGTTACAAATCACGTTTATTCGTACTTACACAAGCACAATATTTCATGAGATATTTTTATACATAGAATATAAACAAATACACACGGCTTATTATTATTATTATTATTATTATTATTATTATTATTATTATTATTATTATTATTATTATTATTATTATTATTATTTATTATTATTATTATTATTATTATTTATTATTATTATTATTATTATTATTATAATTATATTATAATTGTATTATTATTATTATTATTATCATTATCATTATCATTATTATTTATTATTATTATTATTATTATTATTATTATTATTATTATTTATTATTATTATTATTATTATTTATTATTATTATTATTATTATTATTATTATAATTATATTATAATTGTATTATTATTATTATTATTATTATTATTATTATTATTATTATATTGGATTCTATTGCCATGTTTGATAATGACTTTAAATGTTTTGAAAGTGTTTACAATAGAACTAGAAAAGGGGTTTGATTTGATTTTTCTTTTAATATAGGTGTTGCCTTTTTATTTTTCTGTCAGTGTATATTTCGAAAAATGGCGGATGATAAAATGAAAGTCGCCAGTATTTTTAGTTCGTTTGTTAATATTGGGTTGTCTGAAAAATTCTGAGCGATTTTGAAACGCTTCATATGACAGTTGATATGTTGGAATTACTTGTAATTGGTTACGTTGAACAACAACAAATGATCAGATTAGCTTTGTCGGAATTGATATGTTGGAATTACTTGCAATTGCGAAGTCCAAAACGGATGACCAGAAGTTGCATCTTCGACACGCGATTCTGTTATTCGGTAAACAGGTGGAAAACACGGCAGAAACGTGTGAAAGAATTTGTAAAGTTTTAGGATGTAGGTGATGTTTGGTTTGTTTGAATTTTGGCAGAAATGGCGGAAGTTCGAAAATGCGTGAACATTCAGCAAATCTGATTTAAATTTGAACGTGAGTTTATTTCATTTCAAAAGCGCTGAGAACTTTCCGGGTGACACAATATAAATGACTGCAGGTTACACAATGAATAAAAAATGAATAAAATGATTCAAATCAAAACAGTAATTCATGTGAATGGTCAAATAAGAATGACAAAGAACACACGGAGTACAAGACATTTCGGGTGCGAAAACTTTCGTCGTGTAAAAGAATAGTTTTAGAGTTAGCTTTAACACATTGTTTTTATTCGTTTTAATTATTTTCTATAGCTAGTACGAGAA
Organism: Sepiola atlantica; assembly: GCA_963556195.1. Taxonomy (NCBI): domain Eukaryota; kingdom Metazoa; phylum Mollusca; class Cephalopoda; order Sepiida; family Sepiolidae; genus Sepiola; species Sepiola atlantica. Next base: position 137,010,581 of record OY744528.1, on the reverse strand, counting down.
TATAAGAGATATACCATGTATATATATATATATATATATATATATATATATATATATATACATTACTATTTCATGTATTCACATAAAATGT
>OY744528.1:137002990-137005490 GCA_963556195.1 Sepiola atlantica | reverse complement strand
TTCTTTCCCCTTTAACTTCTTTTAATACATTCTTCCGCTTCCCATCAACACTTCCAAACTTCTATCCTTCCCTCTCAACCTGATAACTAACCCACCATTTTCTTATTATACCCTAGCCCTTTTTTCACTTGTTGATTCGCCTTATTTACTCTTAATCCCCTTTGCACACTCCGATATCGATCTCCTTACTGTTCTCTCTGTGCACTCTAATCTTTTTCCCCTCCTGCTTTTACTTTTAAATAATTCTTCTCACTCTTTTAATAGCCTCGATTATTCCCCCCTAGTTTACCTCGCCCTTCGCTCACTTCTCTCAGACCATGTTCAACCCCTAACCCGCCCTCACTCTACATCTTTTAACCCCCATAATATTTACTTTTAACTGCGATCTCCATTCTCACTCTGGTTTAATCTATTGTCACTACTTTAACTTCGTATGTCTCTTGCTTCTTTCTGCCATCATTAACCTAATTAATAATTTTCTTAATCAACCTCCATATACCTTTTTTGGGAAATTTTTTGTTTCAAAGTTTAATTCTCCCTCTTCCATAAAGCACTAGCGTCTCGTAACTGCTCATTTTATTTCAACCCATACCTTTAACCACTTTGGGGATTCCCATTCCGGATATCCTTTCGAGTTCTAATTTACTCTTCCCTCATTCTAATACTCATTTTCGAGTTCCAATTTTATCGACTTTTTCCCTCATTCCATTATTATTTTCTTATCAGGCAACCCATAATTTTCTTTGCGAGCTTAAAACTAATACTAATTTTATTATCTCTTTTTCATTTTTTATTTTTCTTATTTTTATTTTTATCTTTAATTTTAATTCTATTCTTAAATTACTTTTTTACTTTTTTAATCTTTCAATTTTTAATTTTTATTCTTACTATTTCTCTAATTCTACCCGTCAATATATTTTGCCTCATTGTTTATAAGTAAGGTCTCCTGATAAAACAACTAAACCCCGAACTCTATTTATAGACGCATTCTGGTATTTGAACTCTCCCTCCCAGCACTCGTTGACTTACTCCTACCCAATCCTTTCCCTTTTCTAGTTGAACCCAAATTCGCGCTAACATCCTATTTCTACTTTTATGCGACTCAACCCCCACAATCACACTCTTAGTTTTAACCGCATTCACTCTCCGCACCCCTTCTCCTTCTTCGCACCCGTTCTTCTCTCCCCCTACACACCCCTCACTCATTCCCTCCCTGCCTACTGGTCGCACAGGAGTTTATGCCTTTCCTCATTTTCAAGCCGGCTTTCGCTTCGGACTAACTTTAAAATATTTTCGCTACATTTTTTCCCATTTTAAAGCATTTTCTCTGACATCTCTGCCCAGGAAGTATTGTTAATGGCGAATATTTTCCACCCCACTCTCTTCTGAGCCTGCCTGCCTGCACTTATTGGACATTTTACCCTTTGGATTTTCTATTTTCGCCGCACCTGAAGGTGTGGCTTCTTGGAATTTAACTTTGATTCCTCTCTCACAACCTTTCGGGCCTTTTAACGACCTACCTATCTACATCTCATTCTCTCCGCTGGACTTTTCGACACCGGACTTTTTAGCAATCGGACATTTGCTTGCATTCGGGCAGAATTTTGCCCTGTGTTTCTTCCCCCTACAACTTTTATTTTATTTTTTCAAATTTTAAATCTTGGCCTTTGCCAACTTATCTGTCCCAGCGACTTCCTCTGATGATAAGATTTTGATCTTTGAAAAGCCTGGCTTAAGGAAAATTTAACTTGAATAAATTGCCTTTTTTGCGGAATATACCTTGCTCTGAGCAATTGAATTGAATTATGATTTGGCTTTTGCTTCTCTAATTCCTTTCCATTCTTCTTCATATATATATATATATATATATATATATATATATATATATATATATATATATATATATATATATATATATATAGCTAGAGAGATAGATAGAACAATATATATATATATATGTATATATATATATATATAGAGAGAGAGAGATAGATAGAGCACTATATATATATATATATATATATATATATATATATATATATATATATATATATATATATAAAGAGGGTAGTGCAGTATTAGTGCAGTTCTAACGAGAGAAAAGTATATTTGTAAAGGAGTAAGGCTACCAACATTTGTAAAATGTTTTTTTCAGCATTTATTTATTATTTTGTTATTTTATCATTTTATAATTTTATATAACGCGTTTCAAGCGGTGGTCCGCTTTCATCAGTTATGTAAATCCATTTCATAAATGGATTTACATAACAATTGAAATTCCAACCGATTTTATGAATTAGTTATTCTATCCGACCCGATAATTGTTTTAGTATCAGACATTTCCATAAATTCGCCGTTATTTTTCATTGTGTGTGTGTATGTATGTGTGTGTATGCATACATGACATTATATATGTGTGTGTATGCATAATGACATTATATATTTATGTTATACGGGTATGACAGTATACTTTTATCTGTAATGGTGTATACATTTGGAA
>OY744528.1:136985490-136992990 GCA_963556195.1 Sepiola atlantica | reverse complement strand
TAGAGAGAGAGAGAGAGAGAGAGAGAGAGAAGTAAAAAATGAGAATAAAGATTGTAAAAATACAAAATCTATTATGTCCTCAGTTGCTCAAAACAAGGTGTTTTCAAATAAAGAGATTTATTTTCCTTCCTTAAGCCATGACTTTTCAAGGAATGGAATCTTATCATCAGGGGAATACAGAGAGATAAGTTGGTAGGGGAATTACCAAAAGACATAATTTGATCTTATATTTAGCTTATATTATATTTATATATTTTCAAATTATGAATTTTGGTAATAATTGCTCTATCTCGTATATTGAGCATCAAATCTTTCATGATAGGTTCTAATTTAAAGACATACATTATATCTTTATTTTCATGTTCTTATATATATATATATATATATATATATATATATATATATATATATATATATATATATAAATTTTAATGGGGAAAAAAGCTTGACACACATTTGGGTTGTACACATTATGACTTATTTCGACCTAGATCGGTCTCATCAGATGTATAACCAACCGCATTTAGAACATGAAATTTTATGTTCAAAATGCGGTTGGTTAAACATCTGATGAGACAGATCTAGGTCGAAATAATTTATAATGTGTACAACCCGAATGTGTGTCTAGTTTTTCCCCCCTTTAAAATTTATTCATGCTCTGTTTAAATGTACACTGAGCTCTCTTACTCGGATTCCCATCGAAATCATTTGAACCTGCACACACACACACTATATATATATATATATATATATATATATATATATATATATATATATATATATATATATATATATATATATATATATATATAGTAAGCAATGAAAATATATATGGCAATCAAGCTACACAGAGGCTCCCGTGTTTCATCCCCGGGGAGAATCGTCAGGCTGACGATTCCCCCGGAGATGAAACACGGGAGCCTCTGTGTAGCTTGATTGCCATATATATTTTCATTGCTTACTACCTAGCTCTACTTACGTATCGAGCACTATTGAAGTAAATACTGAAAACTGACACATAAACAATTATATCTCCTTATAATATTTTATGTGGATAGATGAAGTACTAATATATATATATATATATAGTCATCCACATACAGACTGTTTCGCTGTTTCACAGCTCATCCGTGCGGCTAGACCAGTTAGTGCCTCAAGCCGGGATGGAAACTCAACCGCCGCTGCGAACCCCAGCGCTATCATACGACACTGACTGAATGTAAGTAATATCTCAATGTAAACATTGCAAGTGCCGGGAGCTCGAATTAGTTTTACCTGATGAGCTATGCTTTAAAGCGAATGGCAGTTGGCGATATCCTTACAAATAAGCTCTACCTAGGGAGGGAGCTTTATATAGTCATCCACATACATACTGTTTTGCTGTTTCACAGCTCATCAGTGCGGCTAGACTGTCCCAACATGTCACTATTATAATGTGCGTTGTATGGGGGCTTAATTAGAAGCAAAATATAAGTCTAAATAAATGTATCATTAACGATTGGTTAACTAAAAACTACAGTTTTGCTTTTCATTTTCAATTCCTCTGCGTAGGCTCGAACCCTGATCACCAGTAATAGCTATACTACAACATACGGAGCACAACTATTGTAATTTGTAAAAGGAAGATTTGTTTTAAGTTTATTTTGTTTTGGGCTTTTACAAAGCTGTCGGGTGTTCAGCCTAGGATCAGAGCATCGTATCTGTTTTGTTCGCAGTCAGAGAAAGAAGAATCTTTCTAGACTGAGGCAATTTTTAAAAAGATTGTCCAGATCTAGAGTGCCCCATTTTGTGGAGCTGCACACATCGCCCATATTAAAAATCGACCTTGTGTCTGACATTATCCTCGTGGGGAGGGGGCAAGTAAATGTGGACACTTTAACGTTTTTATCTTCAGATTTCGTGTATAATGTTAAGAAAATAAGCATCATTGTGTTATTGATGGGAACATATGATGTGTGTGGCTATTTAAGGAGATCAGTGGAGGCAAATAAATGAATGAACTGAACATAGAAGAAGAAGAAGAAGAAGAAGAAGAAGAAGAAGAAGAAGAAGAAGTAGAAGAAGAAGAAGAAGAAGAAGAAGAATGCATAAAGATATAAATTATCATACGATTTTCATATAAAATTATCATCGTAAAACTTTAAAGCAATAAAATAAATAATAATCAATTTAATAATAAATAATAATCAACCAATCAATCAATAATAATAATAATAATAATAATAATAATAATAATAATAATAATAATAATAATAATAATAATAATAATAATAATATATGTATATAGTGTGATTCTTGAAGGGTAGTGTTTTGGTCAACTAGGAATTTTATAAAGAAAAATCTACTTTAAATATTTATTATATATATAGTTTAATAATATATAGTTATGGCAAGTAAGCTACACAAAAAAACGAAGGAATTCGCCAGGCTGACGCTGACGTCATGCATAAGGAATTCCTTCGAGCATGAAACAAAAACGTTTCTGTGTAGTTTACTTAACTTATATATATATATATATATATATATATATATATATATATAAATAATTATTAATCTACATATTGTGTGTGTATATATATATATATATATATATATATATATATGCAGTACATATATATAATATATATATACAGTGTATATATATATACAATATGTAGATTAATAATTATTTATATATATATATATGTGTGTGCATGTTTGTAATGTCATTGTTTGTTAGAAGCATTGGGTCAATGGTTATTCATATCTTTTTTAAACCCCTATTAATGTACATGAAAATAAAATCAATAACTTAAATGTTAATAGTTAATCTTGGATTTAATCAATGTAATAATAACTATTAACACCTGATTATTATTATTAATACATATATATATATATATATATATATATATATATATATATATATATAAATTACAACATATATATATATAAATTACAACAAATAGATAAATGTTGTCATAAATGTTATTGATTATTGCTGTTACTTGGGTTACATGCAACGTAGGTACCAGGTAAATACACCAAAAAACATCTATGATAAAATTTATTTATTGGCTGTAAAAAATTGTCATTTCACTATATTTTAGATATTAAAAACGTTTTGTATTTTTACATTGACGCTGTTTTGAAAAACAACACAAAACAAATGTTTAAAAAACATATGTACATTTATATAAAAACATATACATTGATATAAAAACATGTATACATTGATTTACATTGATATATATTTAGAATGTTAAAAAGAAGTAAAAAAAAAAAAAACTTACGTAAAGATGTTCCACCGTCGCTAAAAGGTAAGAGAACAATAAGTTGGTCGTTTATAGTTTAGGGGGCCAGTCAGCCGGTCAGAGGCAGAAGAAAAGGGGTCAGTGGACCGGCAACTCCACCTATCTTATTTTCTTCAACAAGTTGAAGAAATTCCGTGGAGAAACTAAAGGAATGCCCGTGGAGCAGCAACGATGACGACGGAACCGACTCGACTTGTCCGTTGCTTTCTCCTATTTCTTCTTCTTCTTCTTCTTCTTCTTCTTCTTCTTCTTCTGTAAAAAGCAAACTTCGGAATTACGTAACTTGATCGCTTGTTATCATCTGTGCGGGCGGTGCCACCGGCGCTTTCGCTTGGTAAAACAGGTAAATACAAAAGTAAGTAGCAAGGGGAAGAGAGAGAAAGAGAGAGAGAGAGAGAGAGAAAGAGAGAGAGAGAGAAAAAGAGAGGGGGAGGGGGAGAGATGGGGGAGATGGGGAGGTGTCGACCAAAAACAATGCGGCTTTTCGGGTTTGCAGTTTTGCGCATGTGCGTGTAGCTGCGTATGGCGGCCCTGCGGATGGGCGATGACGCTCTTGAAGATACCGCTTGAGTTAAACATAGCACTGCACAAGGTCAGAACCGAGCTTCTTACAGTTCGTTTCTTGTGGGTCTGATCCGCACAAAGTGCCGCACACTTTTGCTCTTTCGCCAAATCTAAGCAAAAGCTTCGAAAAATGTATACACGCGTTCAAAAGATCTACAAGTAATATGTTGGATCATGGCTTGAGACGGGTTCTAGTCTAGCCGCACTGAAGAGGTCTGATACAGCGAAACAATTTATCTTTGGATGACTATATATATATATATATATATATATATATATATATATATACGAGGTCTGTCTAAAACGTATCCGACCTTAGACCAAAAATCATATTTTAAATACGTGACGGGGTTGGGACCCTAATCACCTTTAAAGTAGGCCCCTTTGTGCTTGCACACACTTAGCCCACCGATCCATCCACTGCCGGAAACACCTCTGGAAGTCTTCTTTTGGTGTTCATCTCTGCCGTCGCGTTAAATTCAGCAGGTGTTTGGAGAAGATGTGATGGGTGTAACACAAATTAAGGAGTGGTTCAACCGATTCAAAAATGACCGCGCATCAGCGGAGAGTGACCAGCGTTCTTGCAGGCTCCAAACTGCTCGGAGTGCAACTGTTGTTGAGAGGGTGCGGAAAAAGAGATAATGGGGAACGCGACTGCGGAGATGAACACTATTCCAAAAGAAGACTTCCAGAGGTGTTTCCGGCAGTGGATGGATCGGTGGGCTAAGTGTGTGCAAGCACAAGGGTCCTACTTTGAAGGTGATTAGGGTCCCAACCCCGTCACGTATTTGAAATATTTTTTCAATAAAGTTATGTTTATTTTTTCTTTCCTTAAGCCAGGCTTTTCAAAGATCGAAATCTTATCATCAGAAGAATTACATGGATAGATAAGTTGGCAGAGAAGTAGCCAAAAACTCAAAATTTGAAAAATTTTAGAGAAAAATAGATAATAGATATAAATGTGTGAGGAAAATTGTTGAAATATAAAGTATATCTAGATAGAATAATGTCCAGTGACAAAATGTTCAATGAGCAAAGGTTGAAAATGGAAAGGCAAAACTTCACCGTTTTAAGTCCGTGGAAACTGCGTCGAAGTTGGTCAAAATATTGTGAATCCAAGCGGAATTAATCCAATAGAATATGTGGTTCTATCGTAGAAAACTGGTTAGCATGTGTGGTTGGAGATTTTAACTTCGTAGCGTTCGACACTCAAAAGTTATTCATAAGTTCGCGTTCAGAAATGTACGAATGTTTTGTTTTTATGTATTTAAATTTCTATCATTTGTTACAGGAAAACGTTGGACCTAAGTACTATGAGTGGTGATGTAATTATGAATCGGCTGTTGCCATTTACATTTTCCAATTATGACAAAGGCGTTGATTTCATTGGATAATCATATTTGTTGATTATCCAATGAAATTGAAAGTTGAATCTCTGCAAGTTTCTATTACTGAAATAATTATTGGGTCGGCTACAATATGTAATCGATGAAATCAATTAGAATTTTTTCATGTAAAGAACACAGACTGGAAATATTCATAATTAACTAGACAGAATCACATATCGATTTGTCAGATGCAATGCTATAGTGGTCTAACTTCAAGAATCCGACTGACTTTTTTATATATTATATACACACACAATAACATAAAATAAACTTTTCAAAATCAGAACCGAGTCGAATCAAAACAGTAGACCCTGCACACATAAATGACTCTATATTCATTGTGGTAACATTTTATAACAATAATAAATAACTAATGTGTTAAGATAAGCTATGTTTATTATTTATTACTGTGATAAATACATATATATATATATATATATATATATATATATATATATATATATATATATATATATATATATATATATATATATATTGTTATGGGACGAGCAAGCGTAGCATTAGTTAGACAGACGGAAGAAGGGGGTGGTGTTAAAGAAACATAACGTCTTCATTGAGGTAGAAATAAATAATGTGTTAAGATAAGCCACGTTTATTATTTATAACTTTATTATTTAAATCAGTTTATAATCGATTTTTTTCCAATAAACAAATGCAAATTTCCCCCCAAAAAACAAATAATCTAAATAACAAACGATGTTCATAGTTCAAACATTTATGTTGGTCAAACATACAAAAATATATCGTTTCATAGTTTCGCTTATATATCTATCTCTGATGTTTAAAAAAAAACGTTTCACATTAACTCCAGCGGATCAGTCGAAATGTGCAGCTGATCTAGAAGTTGACCTGGGCTCAATTGTGGATTGGGGTACGAAATGGCTTGTTTCAATTGATCCAGTTAAGACTCAGCTCGTTTTTTTCAATCGTAGGTGTGTCTCTTTTTTTCTTGAGATTCTCATGGATGGTTCTGCTCTTGAGGAGAAATCGACTCTAAAAATTCTTGGTCTTTCTCTCTTATCAAATCTTTCTGAAAGTCCATACATTAGATCCATTGCTCTTTCTGCTTCATCGTAAAGTCGGTTCTCTCTATCGATCCAAACACTTTCTCACACCTGAGGCTATTCTCTATCTCTACAAATCTACAATCAGACCATGTATGGAGTACTGTTGTCATATTTGGGCTGGTGAATCTCTGTTGTATTTGAAGGTTCTTGATAAGGTGCAGAAACGTATCTGTAATTTGATTGGCCGCACCCTTTCTTCTTCTCTACGCCCTCTCTATCACAGACGTAATGCTAATCTCAATCTTTTGTATAAATACTATTATGGCATGTGTTCTTCGGAATTATGTGATCTATTCCCTGCTTCCTTTGTTCCAGCTCGTTTGCCTCGTTGGTCTAGTGGTCTCCATCAATTAGCTGTTTTGATACCTCATTGTAATACAGCTTACTATTCCAGTAGCTTCTTTCCAAGAACTGCTGACTGTTTTCCTCCTACCTATAGTCTTCGTCTTTTGAAGACTAAGACCAATAGGCATCTCCTGTCTTTGTGATAATCATATTTCGTTCTAGTTAGCTCCTTACATCAAGTGGCTTCATGCCTTGTCTCGAGCTATTTCCATTAAAAGAATATATATATATATATAATTTAGTTATGTTTGAAAAATGTGTAATTGCAATTGTTCTAATTAGCCGTAATTTGCAATTTACTCATCAAATCGTCCAGTTTCTGGCTATTGCTCTCGTCCACTTTGTCTATTTATTTCATCCTCTGTCACTCTATGTTGATTGGCTCCCTGTTCTTAGGTTATACAGTGTTTATCACTCTCCTTCATCACCCCCTCTCTTTCTATTATATATATATATATATATATATATATATATATATATATATATATGAGAGAGAGAGAGAGAGAGAGAGAGAGAGAGATAGATAGATAGATAGATAGATAGATAGATAGATAGATAGATAGATAGATAGATATTACTATTTCATGTATCCACATAAATTTCATAAGGAGATATTTTTTTTTTCTGTATCAATTTTCAGTATTTACTTCAACAGTGCTCGATACGTAAGTAGATCTAGGTAGTAAGCTATGAAAATATATTTATGGCAATTAAGCTACACAGAGGCTCCCGCGTTTCATCCCCAGGAGGAATCTTCAGGCTAAAATGCATTTTTTCTTTCGAGAAAAAAAAAAACAATATCATTCTTTTTACGTCATAGAC
>OY744528.1:136950490-136982990 GCA_963556195.1 Sepiola atlantica | reverse complement strand
GTCCACACAATCTGCGCGTTTAACGATGGAGATGTTATTTTTAAAACTTAAACGTGACAGACTGGCTGACGGACAGAACTTCCCATAGATTTCCTTGGATGTATCTAGAGTAAGATGCGTCCATTCAATTTGTGCGTTTAGAGATGGAAATGGTATTTCTAACTGAAACGTGACCGACGGAGAGGGCATCTTATAGCAATTGCGTAGACGTATCTAACGATTTGAGATTTGGTAAGAGAAGCCAGTGCAAATTCCATCGCAGTTCGATATCATTTACCGAATAAACTACATCCATTGAACATCTAGTTCGATATTTTACATTGCGTGTTTTTTTTTTTGTTGTTTTTGTTGTTTTCAGCCGAATTCCATGTTATTTCAGAATGCAATAAATACTCAGAGTACAAAGATGGAATGTTGATACTTGATATTACGGATGAAATGAAATTGCCACCATTTTGTTTGTCATAATCGTCTGTCACGTGACAATATGGTTGTGTGGTGACTGTGGTTTTGCTCGATCTGAATAATCAAAGATTTTAATTCGAGAAAAATAGACAGTCGTGTTGTGAAAAGTCATGTCAAATCTTGGTTCATCATTTTCTACTGATAGTTCTGGACAGTTACGCGGTAATTTTCCATTAGTTGTAATGTTGTACCAGCAATATCAGCTTGTGCATTTGTGTGTGCGATTATGTGTAATTGTTTTGTATGTCTGTTTACTTTAATTTCCACTTTTTATGCCTGATTTCCATGCTCTCACTTTTTTTCTGGGCGCGCTTTTTTATTCAAATTTGGACGGTAAAATGTTCGTCTGCCTATTCTCAATTCATTTGTAATATAGGACGTACATAATTGAACCACTCATTTTTATTGTTATATATTACATGTCGAATATTTCAGGTAGTTGAATATAATTATTTCTCTTTTATAGTTGAATATCCTTCGAAGCATTCAAGGACAGCCGGGGAAAATGGTTGTCTGTCGAGGTCAGAAGGTAAGATTAAAAGAAACGTGTGAACGGTGAAAGGAGGAGTAAGAATAAAAATTTGGGAACATTCTAGTAATGAGAAATCGACTGGAAAACAGTTCGAGCAGGACGTATCAAATGGTGTCTTCAAATAAGCAATTTCTCTTTCTCCACTATCATCAACGTATGACATAAAAATCCGAATTAAAAACCAGGCTGTAAATTTGAAAATCACCTCATTTGTTTGAATTAACTACGGTTGCATGCGTTTTGTTGAGTAAGAAGACGCCTTCATTCCATTTACTATTTAAGACAAATCATAAATTTCACACGAGATAACAATCATTATAATTTCTTTAGGATCCATCTTCAATAGTTTTTTGAATCCCGCAGTCACTAGACGATCGACAACGCTATGCAACACACATACACACACGCACTATACATACATATATATAATTATATATATATATATATATATATATATATATATGAATAATATTTATAATTATATATATATCATCTATATAAATAATATTTATAATTATATATACATAATATATATATATATATTATATAGATAATATATATATATATATATATATATTATGTATATAATATATATAGTATATATCATATATATGTAATATATATAATTATATATATAATATAATATATATGTAATATATGATATATATACTATATATATATATATATATATGATATATATATAATGTATATGCTATATATATACTTTATATATATGCATATATATATATATATATATATATATATATATATATATATATATATATATATATATATATATGTATAAATTGTTTTTCACATTAGAAGGTATTTTTTTAAAATAAAATGCAATTTTGTTTAAAAAATCGATAAGATGCCAAGATTTATTTATTTTTGTATATATAAAAAATAAATAGATCTTGGCATCTTATCGATTTCTTAAACACAATTGTATTTTATATATATATATGATATATGATATATGATATATATATATATATATATATATATATATATATATATATATATGTTTATGTATGTATGTATGTATATATGTATGTATGCAAACATTGTTAAAAATAACAGAATTCGTCTGTTAAATTATTTTTTTCCAATTTTTCTACTGTTTTTCTTTGTATTAAAATAATTAAAAAAAGTAAATGTTCCATAGGTTCCACGAATGTTTTCGATTTATCGTCGAATCATTCTCAGGTGTTGAAAGCAAATGAACAAAAAAGCTGGAGAAAGTAGAGAATTTTTTTAAAGGCGGCGGAGAAACGCGCAGAGAACGTCTTTCGCATTGTTCTAGTAAAGACCTTGACGAGTAAAATTCAGCGACGTCGGAGTGGCATGACAGAATAAAATCACATTACGTTAAGCCTTTTTGAAATATTACCACTGGTTCTATATGTGATGTTATGAATTTTCGGTTGTTGATGTTTTTATGTAGATAGCTTCCAGTATATATATATATATATATATATATATATATATATATATATATATATATATATATATATATATATATATATATATGGGTGGGGTGTGTATAATATATATATGTATATATATAATATATGTATATATGTATATATATATAAATGTATAATATATATATATATTTGTATATATCTATAATATATATGTGTATAATATATATATATATATATATATATATATATATATGTTTAATGTATCTATATGTGCATAATATATATATATATATATATATATATATATATATATATATATATATATATATATATATATATATATATATACCTGTGTGTGTAATATATATATATACATATATATATGTATAATATTTATATATATATATATATATACAGGGTGTCTCAAAAAAATGTACTCACTCGTAGAATGACGAGAAAACTTTGCTTCATCGCTCCACACAATTTTGTGTGCAAACTCGACATCTTCTGCACATTTTGCCATTCTAAGAGTGAGTACATGGCAAAATGTGCAGAAGATGTCGAGTTTGCACACAAAATTGTGTGGAGCGATGAAGCAAAGTGTTCTCGTCATTCTACGAGTGAGTACATTTTTTTGAGACACCCTGTATATATATATATATACATGTATAATATATATATATATATATATATATATATATATATATATGTATAATATATATATATATATATATAATATATATATGTATAATATATATACATACATATATATATATATATATATACATATACATATATATATATATATGTGTATAATATATATATATATATATATATATATATATATGTGTAATATATATATAATATATATATGTGTAATATATATATATAATATATATATACATACATACATACATACATACATATATATATATATATATATATATATATATATATATATATGTATGTATGTATGTATGTATGTATGTATATATATATTATATATATATATTACACATATATATATTATATATATATTACACATATATATATATATATATATATATATATATATTATACACATATATATATATATATGTGTAATATATATATATAATATATATATACATACATACATACATACATACATATATATATATATATATATATATATATATATATCAATTTGGTACTGTGTACAGTATTGTCCTCGCAGCGGTTAGATTAACTGGGTATCGAAGTAAAGATTACACAATGTGTGATAAAATAGGTTTAAAATGGAAGAAAGCCTGAAAAGAAAAATGAAAAGAAGCAAGTGAGATCGAAGAAAGAGAAACATTAAATGAAAGACAAAAGAATGACCAGAGAACGTTTTATTTGTTTGAAAACTCTGAGTAAAAATTGTAATAATTACAAGCATGCATTTTGATGCATTTTCAGGCATTTTCATGCATTGCATTTTAATTGTAAAAAAAACAGTAAAACGGATTGCACGCACACTTTTGTTGATTGAAAAGAAAACGAAAAAAAATAATTGTACAGCTTTGCAAAAATACTGAAAAAAAGGATAGACAAAAAAGAAAGAAAAGTTACTGAAAAAATAACCTTAAAACCCAGCAAGTTATTAAAGATGATGATGATGATGATGATGATGATGATGATGATGATGATGATGATGATGATGAAAAGAGAAAGAAAGCATGTTCTATCATTGGATGCTGGACAAATGACGGTGATCTGGACAGCTGAAAACGAAGCAATCATACTCTAGCAGCCATATTGTTTTATCGGTTCTTACGTGATTGAAAAAAAAGGTCTTTGATGTTATCAACTTGTACATTTCTGTATTCAATTTGTTCATCTTTTTACGGGGGGTCGCTAGAAAAGCGGGTAATTTGTCAAATGATAATTTATTTCTACAAAGAAAAAGTTTTATAAAGATTTTTAAACACTAATATTATAATACACTCACAGATGCTCAAAATGTATCCTTTTATGTTATGCACTTCTGTACCTAGGACACGGAGAGGGGGGGGGGGGCAGAATGGGTAAACAAAATACTAAATATTAATGGTAGAAATATTTATTAATCAAATGTTATCAAGTTTTTTTTTTTAATGAAGATAAACGGTCACTGGTCAACTATTAATTAATTGAGGCTGTAGAAATAGGAGAACTTTCGGGTTCTGAAGAGTTTGTTTTTAAAGTTTAACAATTACGGAGGTTAATGTCTAAGTAAATCAAGCCCCGAAGGGCAAGACAATACTAGTCTATGGGGTGTAGTATCCATCGGAACAGATACTACACTTTGATCTTAGCCAAAAGACCAAATGCGAGTGTAATGGCATGGTTTTATTTACTCCTCCCCAGGAGTTAGGCACAAGGCCAGTTTTATCTTACTCCCACAAGTAAGATGTGACCCAAGATCGGGTCGAGAAAGTGGGGTTTGAAAAGCCAGCGCTCGAGAGGTGAGCACTCTGGCCATTTAAAAATTGCCTGGGCAGCCCCGTCGGCATTCTCCGGTAGGGGCGCCTCAGACAGTAAGCAATAAACTTACTCCTCCCCAAAGAGGGGAGGCAAAGCCTGGGAGGGTGGACCTCCTAGAACTGCACAGGACAGGCGTGCAGTATCCATCGGAACAGATACTACACTTTGATCTTAGCCAAAAGACCAAATGCGAGCGTAATGGCATGGTGCACCATCTTGACAGACTCTCTGTATAAAACGATACAATTCTGTGCAGAGCAGAATTTGACGATGATCGTCATCATTCAATACGAAACTGACATTTATTGAGCTGATGGACATCGATCGTCTTTTTGACTCGTCTTTTTTGGCTCGCTTCAAAGCGTTTGGTAGAATTCGCAGGTAAGAGTAATCATTACTTGACAAGGATTGCGACGTGAACGCTTCTACCTTAAAAGATCTGGCAGAGTAGAATAATAATGGAAAAAAGTGGGAAACTGTCGTATATGACCACATGCTTCAAATGCACGCAAAGAAGAAAAAGAATACGAAACTTATATAAAGGCTTTCATTTTTTAAACTAATGAATATACCGCTTAGTAAGGCCGAAATACTACTCGAGGACAAGGGTTAATGAGATTGTCAATTGAATGTAGAACAATACCAGACAATGGGTGAAAAGGTCAGGATTTGATTACTTGACATTAGACTTGAAGACGACTATGTTGTGGTCAGCAGGGAAGCATTGTGTTCCATAAATGGGAAGTTCTTGAAAAAATCTAGATTATAAAAGTTCCGTTTGATGTTTGGTACACATATCGATAGATTCCGACCCAGAAAACAGCAATTATTCCCCCTTTGTTAGAAACATCGCTAATGAAATGTGATGGCTAAAGGACAAAATCATATAACATGTGAAAGATTTATTGAAAAATAAATCGATAATTGTGAAGATTAATAATCCAAAGATTGTTTTTATTTACACTCTCTATCACCATTCCGGTGTTCTACATTGCTATCAGCCTTCATAAATACCCACATACTTATTTACAAGCAATGCTTCAAGCAAACTACCATTTCCTTTTATATATATATAAATTCCCGAAACAGTTTTTCATGGTAAACAACTGATGATCCCTTAAAATAGTGTTAGAAACTAACTAATATAATAACTGTAAAAAATAAATTGACTTACATGAGTGATTTTCCACTGGAAGACTTGAGACTATAAGTTTTTTTTTTAGTTTTTTTTTAGTTTTTTTTATATAGTTTTAATGGTTGAGAAACTTCCGAGACTATATATATATATATATATATATATATATATATATATATATATATATATATATAGAGAGAGAGAGAGAGAGAGAGAGAGAGAGAGAGAGAGAGAGAGAGAGAGAGAGAGAGAGAGAGAGAGATTTGGATTTTTCACTTAGAAAAAAGATTATTCAGTGAAGACCGGGATTAGGCCAATAAAAACAAGCTCGATGATACTCGATTACAGGGTACAGAGCATTTTTATGTGATTTTTTGAAGGCTTACCAAAGCATTCCGTTCGGGAGCCAAATCAACACCACAAAAGACTTTTTCATTCAAAGATTATTTATTTATCATTTTTCAAATTAAAGAGTTTTCTTTACCTACACGTGTTTCACTACCAAGCAGGTCCTTGCTTGGCAGATCATCAGGGAAATTAAGTACCATTGTGTATTGCCGGTTGTTGTAATTCTTATTACAGCTACTTAATTTCCCTGATGATCTGCCAAACAAGGACCTGCTTGGTAGTGAAACACGTGTAGGTAAAAAAAACTCTGTAATTTGAAAAATGATAAATAAATAATCTTTGAATGAAAATATATTTTGTGGTGTTGATTGGGCTCCTGAACGGAATGCTTTGGTAAGCCTTCAAAAAATCACACACACACACACACACACACACACACACACACAGATACATATATATATACATATATAAATACATATATATATAAATACATATATATATACATACATATATATACATACATATATATATACATACATATATACATGCATATATATACATACATATATACATATATATATACATACATATATATATACATATATATATACATATATATACATACATATATATACATACATATATATACATATATATATACATACATATATACATACATATATATATATATGTATATATATATATATGTATATATATATATATATGTGTGTATATATATATATATATATATATATATATATATATATTTATATATATATATATATATAAAAATTCAGACACAAATTGTAGCTGTCGGCATTATAATTTATTTCGATCTCCTTGCCTCTTCAGAATGCTAACGTGACGACTACATATTGGGAATGACGGAAAAAGAAATATTCACTAGTCAAAAAAAGGAAACAGCATAGGCAGATAGAGAGGAGGATATGGTTAGGGTTAGGGTGGTAATGTTTAGCTTCGTGTCATCATATCATGACGGATTTTCCAGGTAATAATCGACGTATGTTAATAAAAAGGGTTTAATTTTACTTTATCGTCCCAACTTGAGATACACATTATCTGACCCCTTTATATTTCCCTCCCCTTCTTTATGATGATTTTAACTTAAGTATGTTGTTCTTCCCCCTCGGCTGATACGACACAAAATAGACATGAAGGGTCAAGGAGGATAGAAAGACCGATGAGATAGAGCACTAACCAGACCTCTGCTGGAAGAGTACGGAGCATACTGGGACCCTGGGGAGACTTATTGCCACCCGAATCCCAGTGAAGACCAATGGTCGTTGCCAGCGAGAAATCAATGGTAAGAGGCTGTTGGGATAACGCAAGATCATTTGCAATAGTTATCGGAAAAAGTGGAGAATACTGGAAAGCTGGGGAGATTTGCTGTCACTCAGACTCTAGTGAACACCACCGGTTATTATCAGCGAACAATCACTGATGATTACCTGCATGAGAACACTTAGTGAGTATAAATATTATTATTATTATTATTATTATTATTATTATTATTATTATTAAGAAGAAGAAGAAGAAGAATAATAATAATAATAATAATAATAATAATAATAGTAATAATAATAGTAATAGTAATAGTAATAGTAATAGTAATAGTAACAACAACAACAACAACAACAATAACAATAATAATAATAATAATAATAATAATAATAATAATAATAATAATAATAATAATAATAATAATAATAATAATAATAATAATAATAATAGAATTAAAGATTATTATTATTATTTGTTGTGCCCCAACGGGTCAACGGTTACGGTTACATCTAGTATCTTTATATATTTTATGTAACGCATCATTGAATAAAATGTTGAAATTAGCATTTTCTGGATTGGGAATCGAAACCGGATTGCTTTAGTAAGAAACGGAAGCCCTAGCCAACATGCCACTTGGTTTATTTTAGGTCAGAGAAACCAGCTTTGTACGAAATTAGGACACGTGCAAATGTTGAGTTGAGCGGACAAGAAAACAACACGAGATGGACCTTTGGACAGAGTGTGAACATGATAACATGGAGTGCACGAAGAAAACGATAGTCAAGTAATAAAACGAGAACGCGTGTGTAACAGAAAAAGAAGAGAACGTTACCATAACATTGTGACAGGTTTGTATGCAACGTTACAGTAATGCTGTAACAATGTCGCATATCGCCCCACCAAAATACATTGTTTCTGCAATGCTACAAGATCATTCCGTGTTGTTATAGAACTCCAAGATTCTCACTTAAGAACCTGAAGAATGAATACTTTTAGCCACCCTTATCAACCTTGACAAGTGTTATGTAAAGACACATTTGTAGCTGTTCGAATATGTCGGTACAACGCGAATGTGCTGCTGAAGCTGGCTTATAAACGTAAGAATTATTAAGTATGTGTTTGCCCTAGAATCGGTGACTATCACCGCCCTTACCTTTGGATGAGGTTACATTCGCCAACTCGAAAGAGGGAGAGAGAGGGGGCGAGGTGGCGAGAGAGGGAGGGGTACGAGGAAGCGAGAGAGGGGAGGGGGAGGTGGCGAGAGGGGGAGGGGTACGAGGGAGCGAGAGAGAGGGAGGGGGCAATACAAAGAATCTGTTCGTCAGTCTACCTACAAAGTTAACGTATTTTTTCTCTTCTATGAGTTGGCGGCTTGTGGCTATAAATAAAAATGGAAAAGTTCGTTAAGTCCCAACTTAATTGCCTCCCCACGAGGGCAAAATTATACACGGTGTCGTTTTTGTTAAGGATGGGCTTATCCAGCTCCTCGAAAAAAAGCACTCTGTATGGGACAAAAGTAAAAATTACCTCAGTGGAGAAGGATTTCTCTTTCTCCGACTGATAACAGAACAGTTACTACACTTTGATCACAGTCCGAAGGCAATGAGTTTGTTTAGTCTTCTACTCATAAATGAGCAGTTAAGAAAAAAGGGATCCTAAATCTTTTTGTAAAAGTTGTTGTTTTCTGTAAGGAGTTCTGTAACAATATTAATGTGATTATCAGTAAGTTACACAAAATTGGGTTAGCAAATGAAATGTGAGGGGTGAGATTTGGTCACATCTGGAATTCAAGACAGGGTTGTTTTAACAGACTGTGATTTAGGCAAGTCGGTAAGTAAATTATTAAAATAAACATTTGTCTTTTTCCTTACTAATCGGCCACCACTTATCAAGGTCCTGGGGTTACTCGAGGATAAAGGTTAAAGGGATCTTAGTTGGACGATGAACGCCATCACGGGAGTATTGGAATCATTATGGGGAATGGGAAGAAGATTACTTAAGAGAAATTGATTATCAAAGAGGACGGTTCAACAAGTATTTGTTTGCATTAAACTTGAAGACGATCATGTTGTAGTCGGTTGGCAAGGAGCCTCGTTGTATTTTGTCCAACAGATTGGAAGTTCTAGGAAAGAAACTTTGTTCATGGAAGTTCCGTTTGTTTTTTGGTACAGAGGAGGAGAAAGGAAAGTTCATTGTTGTGGTTGTAGCTGGGCGAGTTCTTGCTGTGAATGTTTTTTTTTCTGGGGGAACAAGGATTGGAGCTCAGTCGGGCACCTACCATGAACATAACGATACAGTAGAGAGAGGGGAGGTGACGGTGGTTAAGTGGATATCGACATGGACTGAAGACCTGGGGGTTCCAAGTTCGAATCGAGTCGGTTCCACAGTACCACTTTCACTTAGGGATATGGGAAACCTTCTCGTGGTCCCTTCCGTAAGTACCCGATGTCTTTCCATCATCTGATTCACACGAAAGAAGAAGAAGTAGAGAGAGGCTAGCAGCATCTCTTTTGTGCGAACGGGGCTGTATGGAAGAGAAGAGATCATACCCCACTAGATTGCCAAGTCGATTTTGCACTCTGCCTAAGCAAGAAAGAGTGCTCCGAGTGGCACTTCCCCACATGTGACAGCGGTACTCTATCATAGGACGTGTATGGCTCTTATACAGGTAGAGGTTTGGCCAGGAGTGCCATATTTTCTAGAGGAATTCTATGTTGCTGAGAAAAGAATGTGTAAAAATAAAAACAAATTTTGATAGATACTGTGGGCTGATCGGAAAACGAGAGAAGCAATAGTTGATTTCGACAAGCGAGGGCGTCCTGTGCTTTGCTCAACAAAGAGGAATGAGTCTGAGCGTGAGAGTAAGCAATCCAAGTTAAACAACTTCAAATCTTATTGTTTCGAGTCATCCTTATGTTCTATCCTGCAGATTTCTTTTGTGAACGTGACGAGTTACATTCGAATACCCCCAATGAAGATAATAACTGCATAACACATAAGCATAAGAAGGAATGTCACGCATAAATATTTGAATCGACACTATGAAAAGTTAAAATAAGTCTACGTTACAAACTTATGTGGGGAATAAATAAGAGACCACGTTACATATGTCTTTTTGGTACTGTTATTAAAGAAGAAATGAGGGGCTGCTACGTTACAGTTGCGTTGGTTCTAAAATAGAAATAAAGAAGACATGCGCGCACGCACAGATGCATACACTTACACACGTCACCACGTCTACACTCATACACACATTCACATGGAATCGCACATATGCGTACGTATACACACATATACACAAATCATATTTAGAAGCCAAATTATTGCCGGTCAACACCGGGTAATAAATCTGTGCCAAACTGTTATCCTTAAACCACGAGGTCGCTGCTGGAAAACAACGAACAGTAAATCCTCGGTCAAAAAAAAAAAAAATAACCAACAGAAACGCGGTATAAGATCGAAGGTTTTATTTATTCAGATGTTTAATTTAAACAACTAAATCTAAACTATGAAATTTTTTGTTTTTAATCCTAACCTTATCTTACCGGGGGGGGGGGGGGGTATTCGGAATGGCGTACGAAAATAATGCTTACTTATAATAAATGACTTTGTACGCATTACTGTTTCTTACGATGGACGGCGTGGCTTTACAATTGGTTGATAAGGGGTTCTCAACCTTTTTCGCGTTAAGTATCCCCTGAGTTATTAAACCATCTTCCCGAACTCCCAATAATGTGGCAATGAACAGAATGGCAATTTATTGACTGACTCATTATACTACAATAATTCTGCAAAGGATATAAAATTATTCAAATTTTGATGACCTTATTCAGAAGAAGCAAACTAGACAAGTACTGGTCCAGTAAGCAATACACTGTTCGACCCGCGCATGCGTCTACTGAAACTATAAGACCAGGCATGGAGCAGGTTACAGGCTGAGTAGCCTTTTTCCTGAACAAAAGTATCAAAGTATCAAAGAAACATCAGTATTACAAATATTTTACAATGATACTACACAAGCAGGGGTGAAACAATATTTTCTTAAGTATCAATCAATCATGAACTTCAGTGCGAGGGCTGTGCCCGTTTGTTACAAGCAAGTTCCTCAATTCGAAGAGCAGTATTAGACAGATGTACTCGTAGGTCATGTTTGACATTCAGTCGTGATCGATGTTTAGTTTTCATATTCAACAGCATTGAAAATCCTTGCTCCCACATGTAAGTACTACGGAACATCAGTAAAAAGTTCAAAACTCTTTCAGGTACAACAGGCGTAGCTTTACAATTGGTTAGATCAGGGGTTCTCAACCTTTTTCCAGTTAAATACCCCCTGAGTTATAAAACCATCTTCCCGAACCCCCAATAATGTGACAATGAACAGAATGGTAACTCATTATACTACAATAATTCTGCAAAGGATATATCATATCTCATATCTTCGAACACATTTCAGTGCTCCCTTACATATAGGTTTGAATGCTCAGTAACACCCGAAGAGTGCTTGTTCGAATCACTAACGTTTCTTTGGTCATTTAATTTTTTATTATTAATATAATATATTTACTTTTTTCTTTTTGAATTATTACTTATTGATATATGTTTTTTCTTAACCAATAATGAAAGCAACTTTATGAAGGAACATGCACTGAATTTCATAATCCGCAACTATTACTATTTAAAATCCCTCTTTCGTCAACCATCTGAGTACTCTTAGATATCTTGTTGTGAACCCCTGGGGGTTCGCGAACGCTAGGTTGAGAACCACTGGGGTAGATTATCTCCCACAGGGGTATAACAGTCCATATCGATCCGAACTTTACGTGGCGATCGTTCCTCGATAAAACTCTACTCAGTAACTGAAACTGGAATCCAACTGCAAATCTTTCCTTTCGTTACATGATCAAGAAAGCCAATAATATAAGGCACAATTACTTATTAAAATACTTACTAGCTACGACTAAAAATAAACAATATTTCGTATGCAATAGCTATTGTGTTTCAGCGTCAAATAACCCTAAAAGAGTTATTAAGTCGTAATATTTAGTTGCGGGTGTGTAAAAAAAGTTTAGAATCGGAAATATTCCAAGTTTAAAATTATGTAAGAGAATGGAAGTTAAAAGTAGAAGTAGAGCTACGTGTGCAGGAAGTTTCATCATGGGTGAAAGTCCGCAGTGACACGCAGCGGGGAAGAGAGAAAAGTCTTGCTTTATGGCAGGGGAGCTGGTCTGATCATCTTTAACGAAGCTCCATCTTCGTTCACGCCCCTCCCCCCTCTGTGGGGAGCGACCGATGGGAATCTAGCGTGTAACACTGCAGTGTTATCAGAGAATAACCAATCAAAGAACACGATTGTTGTTTTTTTATTTTATCCAGGCGAGAGAGGAAGGGAGAAACTTCGGCTGCCACATCACCACTGCGACCAGCTGGTTCTGTCGATGAACTGGATTACGGGCAAACCATTCTGATCGAGAAGACCCCACACAGTTATAATCAAACCAATGATATATGCATTCTTCATATAGAACCATAGCTGACCTCAAAGATCAAATGTGTCAACCTCAAAGGTCATGATGTGTCAACCATACCTAATGACTCGATGCACCTGACAACTCATATTCATATTGATCTTTAAAATCATATTAATACTAAGTGATAAATAATAAGAGCAAGCCAAACCACCATTCGACAAATCCTTGTCTTGTTCATTGTTGCCTTGGGCATCGGTGAGCGGCCATTAGCAAGAGCGGGTCTAGTAACTCGCATCAATATTCACAAAGGGACAGGTCACGTGATCGACCGTTTTGTGTTGGTGCCAGGTTTCTTCATAAAATATTGCATTTCATGTGAAACAGTGTCGATTCACGCTGGGAAATATTTATAAGAAAATCTATAGGATATGAAATCAGTTTATATAGATTTACTAAATCCACACAGACACTTCCTTCCTTTCATGTTCTATGCCCAAACCGGTTGGCAGAAGTTATTAGAAACACATTACCAACCGCACGCATACAAACACACACACTATATTCACTGCACCACTGCATACTAGAATTGTCCGCAAGGACCCGTGGCGCAGTGGATATAGTACTAAGTATATTTCAATTCTAAGTGAAGGTTCAATCCTCAGTGCGGGCGATACGAAGAATTGTGAATTACTGAAGACTTCTTCCCAGTCATGGCAGATGGAACGAGAGCATGCTACTCCCGTGAGTTAAATAAAGGGTTCCGTTCGAAATTCCGTCCAGATTCCCGAATTCGACAAAGAAGGTCGGAGATTACATCGGCCGAAACGTTGTGATAAAAACACCCAAGATTAGAACAATAGTCCGAATATACCAAATTTTATTAAAATAAATGTCTACTAAACCACCTATTAACCAATGATTGAGAAAGAACTAACTGTAAAAATAGTCCACCAAAATAAACGACGCGAATGTAATAAGCAAATTAACCTCTTAAAAACGGAAGTCTAATCCGATAACATTGTTCATATCAGGCGATTCTATCTATCTTTATTAGAGGAATCACCATTTACCTGTCCTTTTCAGGACAAAATCACTTTCTACTAATCGTACAATTCTACCTGTCCTTGGTCCTTTTCAGGACAACTAATCTGCTAGACTTTCAATTTGTTACGCGTCATTCCAGGACAACTGCCTTTGCAGTCTACTCAACAGTCATCGAACGGACAGACCTACCGAGCTGTTTGTTCAACTTCAATGGCGCCCACGTTTCGACCACCAACGCTGAAAACGTAATCCGTCCAGGCACTCCTTGTCTACCCTTCAGGTGAAACAATTAAAAAATTTTTTTGAACTGTACCGTTGAAACACGATTAACTGAACACACGTTGATATTTTACTTACATATGGGTGGGGGTTCATACCATTCCCAACATTATTAATAAATGCTCATAAGTAGGATTTGAACTCGGCATAGCTAATTCCATTGTCATTTATGCATTAAAGAAGTGGAAAAGAAAGAAAGAAAACAAGAAAGAAAGAAAATGAGATGTGTGAAGAGGACACAAAAAGAACAGCGTGAGAGAGAAAATTTCACCTGTAGGAGACCAAAACTTGAAATATTAGAATGTACAGAGAGAGAGAGAGAGAGAGAGAGAGAGAGAGAGAGAGAGAGAGAGAGAGAGAGAGAGAGAGAGAGGATAAAAGAATAGGGTTAAGGGTCACCGTTTATTATAAGTATATAAAGAGGAATAGCTTAGCGCCATGATGCAAATAACAATGAAACAATTGTCTCGATACGTTTGTGTTAACGCGTTCTTGCTTGCGCATGCGTGACCATCACATCCGCTCCTCGCAAATACAGATAATAACAACAAAACGCTTATTCAGACTGACAGTAAAGGACATGGGAGGACGAACAAGAAAATATTCATATATACGAAATTCAATTTTTAAAAAATAACGTTCACTGATGTTTTTTTTAATTCTTCGCAATATTATTGATTAATTTTAATTATTTGGATTATTCGGACTACTTTTCTCATCTTGGATGTTAATCTCACAACGTTTGGCCAGACACGTCGCGCAACGGATAAAAGCGTTAGGAAACAATCTGTTCTAAGTGACAATGGTCTAGATGTTGAAAGTTCAATCTTCATTAAAGGCGATACTAACTAAGAATAAAATAAGAATTACTTCGTAAGGCTTCTACTTGGTCATGGCTGACGGAACAAGAACAATCTACCTTGAAGTAAATAAAGGGTTCAGTTCGAAATTCAGTACAGATTTCCTACTTCGACAGAAAGATTCCCGAGTTCGACAAGATGCACCTGAAGAAGGTCGAAGGTTACATCGGCCGAAACGTTGTGAGAATAATATCCGAGATGAGAATAGTAGTCCGAATAATCAAAATAAAACAAATTATCGACCCGAAACAATATTAATCAAGGACCAAATTTTCAGAATATAAAAAAAACGTTGAAAATAGTGTTCAATTTTTAGCAGAGGGTTCAGTTTTCTATGTAAGGTTAACATAACATGATCCTTCTAATTGATTTATCGACTGATGTTTAGTCAAAAACTTCCATTTCACAAACGCATTTTTTTTTTCATTTCGAGCAAAGAGGTTGGTCATTTTACGTTAAACTAACCCATCAAACTGAACACCTTTTTAAAAATTGAACAGTAATTAAAAAATAAAATACCCCCCCCCCCATTCTTCGGGCTCTGGTAACTTCTTGGCCTTTTGGCCAAGATCAAAGTGTAATATCAGTTCCGATGGATACTGCACCCCATAGACCGGTATTGTCTTGGCATTCGGGGCTTGATTTACGCCGGTCTATGGGGTTGTCCTGTGCAGTTCTAGGAGGTCTACCCTCCCAGGCTTTACCTCCCCTCTTTGGGGAGGAGTAAGTTTATTGTTTACTGCCTGATGCGCCCCTACCGGGGAATGCCGACGAGGCTGCACAGGCATTTTTGTAGACCAGAGTGGTCACCTTCTCGGACGCTGGCTTTTCAAATCCCACTTTCCCGATCTTGTGTCACATCTTACCTTGCAGGGGGAAGATAAATAAAATAATTTAAAAAACACGAAATCCGTCCGTTGAGCTCAGCTAACGTCGATTAAATTCAGTTAAAATCAAGTTAAAGTGTAGCCATATTTAGATGTGGGTGTGTAAACATAAAGTTAGAATTGGAAATTTCCACGTAATCTTCAAATAAAGTAGAGAGTAAAATTTTCCACTAGAAGTCGATTCAGAACTACGTGTCCATGCAATTACATCGCAAACAGGAAGTGAGAAGAGGCAAATGAACAGTTAATGTCTTCTTTTTACTGAATCGGCAGAGGGAGAGTTAGAGGGGTCAGATTTTTAGATAGCTGCTTCCTTCACTCCATGGAGGGTATTATGTGTTGGGTATTATGTGTTGGATATTATGTGTTGGGTATACATGAAAAAATGAAAAAAATAAAAAACACAAACATTGTTAAACCTGAAATGAATTTATGGTGTTTATATATTATGCTGTTTATTAATAACGTTTACGAGATAAATGTTATGAAGAAGAAGAAAAAGAAGAAGAAGAAGAAAAAGAAGAAGAATACGTCTACAATAAGGAAGAAGAGGATAGGAAATGAATTAGTGTTGCATGTTGTCTACGCAATAGGTCTCCAACTACCTGCGTGAGAAACCGCCATCCGGATAATCTACGGGTATCGAATAATCGGTCTCTCTAGTGCTACAAAGGTTCGCTAAAGTCAAGCTTAGCTAAACTCACTTCATTTAATATCAATCATCAATTAAAGTCAGCTCAACTAAAGTCAAGCTCAGCTAAACTCATCTGACTAAAGCTCAACTATATAAAAGCTCAACCCTCTTTCCCCGTAATTCCTTCGCCTGGTGAATTGATTCTGTCCTGGTAAACTCGGACGAATACTCTGGCCGAATATTTCTTCTGAGGGAGAAGGGCATCCACCCTATTTCTTTTGGGGGAGAGGGGCATCCACCCTATTTTATATGTCTAAATGGATCTCCTGGTTTAAAATGGAGCAGAAAAATCGTTTTATTCTTTTTATCATAAATCGGGAGCTTACTAATCTGCTTATATCAAAGAGAAAAATTTAATGTTGACGTTTTTTATTGCCATCTGAGTGGAAGCCCTTATCGTATCAACAAGATGCTGAGGTGATTATCAATGAAAATTCGTTTTTGTTGTCAATACGATGATATTCCATTAATTAATACGGATGGATACAGAATGATGGTTTTATATTGTACAATCTGTGAGACAGAAAGAAAACTTCAGGATATTGATCGAAGGAAATTATTTTACAACGAGGGTTGCCATACCCTAAAAAAATGGCGGCATACTTTTTTGTATTGTTTCTTTTTATTGTATAATTCAGTGTCTTTGATGTGGGTGTTTTTTTTAATTGCGAAGATTAAATGTTTATTGATGAACGTATGGGATAATCACGTTGACACGCTGATTTTCATTAAATCACCGAAGTTAAGTGACGTTGCTCCTGGGCAGTACCAGATGGGTGATCATTAGGCAATACCAAATGTGGTATGTTGGAAGGACGACGACACCTCCCTTGCAAAAAAAACTAACGTCGTCAAAATGGTATCTTCAGTTGGCGAATGAGCCGAATCATTGGTCAACGGTGGCTGCAGAGTAACAGGGAGCAGTGATCCTGATCATTGCTTCTCTCCTGCGCGAGATCGATACTGGGAGAATTATTGATTGCCCGTCATTCACCACACTATTATTAAATTATATTATTGAATTATTAAATTATTAAATTATATTATTGATTATTTCAATTTAGTTTTGAAGAATTTCGCCACATTTATTTTTAGAATCGGTTGCCAGATCAGATTATGAACACTAAAAGCATACAACATTTTCCTCTTCCGTGTGCCTAATATCAAACAGAATTTCCATGAACAGAGTTTCTTTCCAATGACTTTCCATCTGTGGAACACGTTTGCACGATATTGCTTTCCTGCTGGCTACAACATGGCCATCTTCAAATCCAATGTCAATTAACACATGTCATAAACCGTCCTCATGAGTAATCAAATTTTATTCATTCCCTTCATTATTTTCAATCCTCTCATAATATTGTTCGTTATTCAACTGACAATCTATCCATCTAACTAACCCTTGCCCTTGAATGGTTTTTGGCCTTGATAAGTAGTGACTCATTAATAAATTTTAAAAAAGTTTTCCATTTGATGAATTAAGACAATATGATAAAAAAGGGGAATTAAGAAAGCAGTTTTGGGAACTATCGGGTGAAATATTTAATAGAAGTAATTATTAAATTGCATTAATGTTTCGTAAAATGCGTTTAATGGGTTAACATGTGGAGATAGTTGAAAAGGGGGATCCCCAAAGAGGCATGACAAACGAATATGTTGATCTGCCGACAAACGAGTGTAGGTTTTGTTTTACCCACAGATTCTTAGTTCGTCAAACAATACAGTTTTAATATATTCGTTGAAAGTATCGGTAAATCAACTCTAGCAACGATCCAATGTGTCCACAGATTTGCCTGTCTACGAGAAAATGGGTTCGTTCTGAAGAAAGTGGAACCGGAAGAATTCCCAACTTTGCGTTTATTCGTATTTGCTAAGTCGTGACTTAACAGGAACTGATAGTTTTAAGATGCGTCCATTCAATTTACGCGTTTTGCGATGAAAATGCTTTTTCAAACCATAACCGTAAAAGATTAGCGTAAATGCTATTTCAAACTACGTGACACACCGACCGGCGGACAGAGCTCCTTACAGAGATGCCTGGACATATCTAAAATAAGATACGTCCATTCAACCTGCGCGTTTAGTGATGAAAATGCTATCTCAAGTATAAGGGTAGTAGACCAACGAAAATGCTATTTCAAACTTAAGTGTGACAGGCAGACAAAATGCTATTTCAAACGTAAGTGTGACAGACAGACAAAATGCTATTTCAAACTTAAGTGTGACAGACAGACAAAATGCTATTTCAAACGTAAGTGTGACAGACAGACAAAATGCTATTTCAAACGTTAGTGTGACAGACAGACAAAATGCTATTTCAAACGTAAGTGTGACAGGCAGACAAAATGCTATTTCAAACGTAAGTGTGACAGACAGACACAATGCTATTTCAAACGTAAGTGTGACAGACAGACAAAATGTTATTTCAAACGTAAGTGTGTCAGACAAACAAAATGTTATTTCAAACGTAAGTGTGACAGACAGACAAAATACTATTTAAAACAGAAGTGATACAGGCAGACAAAATGCTATTTCAAACGTAAGTGTGACAGACAGACAAAATGCTATTTCAAACGTAAGTGTGACAGGCAGACAAAATGCTATTTCTAAACGTAAGTGTGACAGGCAGACAAAATGCTATTTCAAACGTAAGTGTGACAGACAGACAAAATGCTATTTACAACGTAAGTGTGACAGACAGACAAAATGCTATTTCAAACGTAAGTGTGACAGACAGACAAAATGCTATTTCAAACGTAAGTGTGACAGACAGACAAAATGTTATTTCAAACGTCAGTGTGACAGACAGACAAAATGCTATTTCAAACGTAAGTGTGACAGACAGACAAAATGTTATTTCAAACGTAAGTGTGACAGACAGACAAAATGTTATTTCAAACGTAAGTGTGACGGACAGACAAAATGCTATTTCAAACGTAAGTGTGACAGACAGACAAAATGTTATTTCAAACGTAAGTGTGACAGACAGACAAAATGCTATTTCAAACGTAAGTGTGACAGACAGACAAAATGTTATTTCAAACGTAAGTGTGACAGACAGAAAAAATGTTATTTCAAACGTAAGTGTGACAGACAGACAAAATGTTATTTCAAACGTAAGTGTGACAGACAGACAAAATGCTATTTCAAACTCAAGTGTGACAGACAGACAAAATGTTATTTCAAACGTAAGTGTGACAGACAGACAATATGCTATTTCAAACGTAAGTGTGACAGACAGAGAAAATGTTATTTCAAACGTAAGTGTGACAGACAGACAAAATGTTATTTCAAACGTAAGTGTGACAGACAGACAAAATGTTATTTCAAACGTAAGCGTGACAGACAGACAAAATGTTATTTCAAACGTAAGTGTGACAGACAGACAAAATGCTATTTCAAACTCAAGTGTGACAGACAGACAAATTGTATTTCAAATGTAAGTGTGACAGACAGACAAAATGCTATTTCAAACTCAAGTGTGACAGACAGACAAAATGCTATTTTAAACGTAAGTGTGACAGACAGACAAAATGTTATTTCAAACGTAAGTGTGACAGACAGACAAAATGTTATTTCAAACGTAAGCGTGACAGACAGACAAAATGCTATTTCAAACGTAAGTGTGACAGACAGACAAAATGCTATTTCAAACGTAAGTGTGACAGACAGACAAAATGTTATTTCAAACGTAAGTGTGACAGACAGACAAAATGTTATTTCAAACGTAAGTGTGACAGACAGACAAAATGTTATTTCAAACGTAAGTGTGACAGACAGACAAAATGTTATTTCAAACGTAAGTGTGACAGACAGACAAAATGCTATTTCAAACGTAAGTGTGACAGACAGACAAAATGTTATTTCAAACGTAAGTGTGACAGACAGACAAAATGTTATTTCAAACGTAAGTGTGACAGACAGACAAAATGTTATTTCAAACGTAAGCGTGACAGACAGACAAAATGCTATTTCAAACGTAAGTGTGACAGACAGACAAAATGCTATTTCAAACGTAAGTGTTACAGACAGACAAAATGCTATTTCAAACGTAAGTGTGACAGACAGACAAAATGCTATTTCAAACGTAAGTGTGACAGACAGACAAAATGCTATTTCAAACTCAAGTGTGACAGACAGACAAAATGCTATTTCAAACGTAAGTGTGACAGACAGACAAAATGTTATTTCAAACGTAAGTGTGACAGACAGACAAAATGTTATTTCAAACGTAAGTGTGACAGACAGAAAAAATGTTATTTCAAACGTAAGTGTGACAGACAGACAAAATGTTATTTCAAACGTAAGTGTGACAGACAGACAAAATGCTATTTCAAACTCAAGTGTGACAGACAGACAAAATGTTATTTCAAACGTAAGTGTGACAGACAGACAATATGCTATTTCAAACGTAAGTGTGACAGACAGAGAAAATGTTATTTCAAACGTAAGTGTGACAGACAGACAAAATGTTATTTCAAACGTAAGTGTGACAGACAGACAAAATGTTATTTCAAACGTAAGCGTGACAGACAGACAAAATGTTATTTCAAACGTAAGTGTGACAGACAGACAAAATGCTATTTCAAACTCAAGTGTGACAGACAGACAAATTGTATTTCAAATGTAAGTGTGACAGACAGACAAAATGCTATTTCAAACTCAAGTGTGACAGACAGACAAAATGTTATTTCAAACGTAAGTGTGACAGACAGACAAAATGCTATTTCAAACGTAAGTGTGACAGACAGACAAAATGTTATTTCAAACGTAAGTGTGACAGACAGACAAAATGCTATTTCAAACGTAAGTGTGACAGACAGACAAAATGTTATTTCAAACGTAAGTGTGACAGACAGAAAAAATGTTATTTCAAACGTAAGTGTGACAGACAGACAAAATGTTATTTCAAACGTAAGTGTGACAGACAGACAAAATGCTATTTCAAACTCAAGTGTGACAGACAGACAAAATGTTATTTCAAACGTAAGTGTGACAGACAGACAATATGCTATTTCAAACGTAAGTGTGACAGACAGAGAAAATGTTATTTCAAACGTAAGTGTGACAGACAGACAAAATGTTATTTCAAACGTAAGTGTGACAGACAGACAAAATGTTATTTCAAACGTAAGCGTGACAGACAGACAAAATGTTATTTCAAACGTAAGTGTGACAGACAGACAAAATGCTATTTCAAACTCAAGTGTGACAGACAGACAAATTGTATTTCAAATGTAAGTGTGACAGACAGACAAAATGCTATTTCAAACTCAAGTGTGACAGACAGACAAAATGTTATTTCAAACGTAAGTGTGACAGACAGACAAAATGCTATTTCAAACGTAAGTGTGACAGACAGACAAAATGTTATTTCAAACGTAAGTGTGACAGACAGACAAAATGCTATTTCAAACGTAAGTGGGACAGACAGACAAAATGTCATTTCAAACGTAAGTGTGACAGACAGACAAAATGCTATTTCAAACGTAAGTGTGACAGACAGACAAAATGTTATTTCAAACGTAAATGTGACAGACAGACAAAATGCTATTTCAAACTCAAGTGTGACAGACAGACAAAATGTTATTTCAAACGTAAGTGTGACAGACAAAATGCTATTTCAAACGTAAGTGTGACAGACAGACAAAATGCTATTTCAAACGTAAGTGTGACAGACAGACAAAATGCTATTTCAAACTCAAGTGTGACAGACAGACAAAATGCTATTTCAAACGTAAGTGTGACAGACAGACAAAATGTTATTTAAAACGTAAGTGTGACAGACAGACAAAATGTTATTTCAAACGTAAGTGTGACAGACAGACAAAATGTTATTTCAAACGTAAGTGTGACAGACAGACAAAATGCTATTTCAAACGTAAGTGTGACAGACAGACAAAATGTTATTTCAAAGGTAAGTGTGACAGACAGACAAAATGCTATTTCAAACGTAAGTGTGACAGACAGACAAAATGTTATTTCAAACGTAAGTGTGACAGACAGACAAAATGCTATTTCAAACTCAAGTGTGACAGACAGACAAAATGCTATTTCAAACGTAAGTGTGACAGACAGACAAAATGCTATTTCAAACTTAAGTGTGACAGACAGACAAAATGCTATTTCAAACGTAAGTGTGACAGACAGACAAAATGTTATTTCAAACGTAAGTGTGACAGACAGACAAAATGCTATTTCAAACGTAAGTGTGACAGACAGACAAAATGTTATTTCAAACGTAAGCGTGACAGACAGACAAAATGTTATTTCAAACGTAAGTGGGACAGACAGATAAAATGCTATTTCAAACGTAAGTGTGACAGACAGACAAAATGTTATTTCAAACGTAAGTGTGACAGACAGACAAAATGCTATTTCAAACTCAAGTTGACAGACAGACAAAATGCTATTTCAAACGTAAGTGTGACAGACAGAGAAAATGTTATTTCAAACGTAAGTGTGACAGACAGACAAAATGTTATTTCAAACGTAAGTGTGACAGACAGACAAAATGCTATTTCAAACTCAAGTGTGACAGACCAACGAGCATGTTTCAATCTTAAGTGTGACAGACCAACCGAAATCTAGAGTCTTGGGCGTATCTAAAATAAGATACATCCACTCAATCTGTGCGTGTAGTGATGAAAATGATTTTCTCAAACTGACGCGTGAAAGACAGACAGACAGATTGCCGAATGTGCAGACCGAACCGCTTATTGTGAACTTGTCCTCTTCTTCAGCAACGTGTTCGGGCTCTGTCGTTCCCGGCTTGTAACCTCGGTCTCGGTTGAACTGGCGTCTCCGCACTTTTTTTGATATTGCACGTTCGCGGAGGCGCCAGGCCGATGTGAACCATCCTTCTGAATAAGCTTCGCAACGAGGAACAAAGCGTGTTCGTCAGCAGGACAATACAACTTCATACGTTGTGATTTCGTCTAGTCAAGAAGTATAAGTCGCCGCTGCCCGCCCCCGGGGGGGGGGGGGGGCGCATCAATTGGTAGAAGACAAGCACATGTAGAAACAAAAAGAAAATGGTGAAATCGAACAGAGAGTCCGAACAATTCGAAAAACACAACAAAGCTCTTGCTTTGTTGTTAAATTAATAAAATGTATTCTCCTTCAACACAAGGAACGTGTCTCTTTTTATAGGGAGAGGGGGGTAGTGTATCTGCTTCGGGGTGCTACTTGGGGACGGGAGTCTTCAACTTGACGACTTCTCAACTCAATGGACGATCTATGCGAAACGACTTGTGTTTCCGAATTTAAGAAAAGCGAATCCACTGGATTCTAGAAGGGGGGGGGCACTTTATTCAGTCTCTGTGTCTTTACCTCCAAAAACAAACTTATTCACTGCTAAATCGTTTCGCGCAACACGTTATATAGTAAGACTGATCTCTTGTCATTGCCCGGGCACAATCTTTTCGTCACGACCAGTACGTGTTTCCATTAGTCGTTGGATTCCTCGGCTCAACCTTCGGGAGGGGAGGGGGGGGGGGCTAGCCATGTCAATCACTTAGCCTCGCTTTCGTTTAACTAAAATTATCTCGCGTACTTAAATTCTCTCGGTCGACCATTTTGTCACTGATGATCATACCTGACCATAGCTGACCCCTTTCTGACTTTTCCTTGGGTCGAATCTGGGGTTCGGCTAACAGCGTTTCTACCCCGACTCGTAGTCAAAACAATTCTCTTCTACCCGGCCTAACTTTCACAACTCGTGTGAATAATAATCTTCAATTTTCTCGGTACATTCTTCCAAATGTATACTAGCGCCTCTAATCGCCATAAATCCTTCGTGGGGCCCGGCACTTTGTCATATTATCGAAATGACTGAATGCATCTGAAACCCCACTAGCAGCAGACGACAACACTGATGCTCCTCGAAGCATACGAAGAAAAACGAAGTCAATTATATTGAAAAGAAGCATTTACACATTTTAAAATTTCACCTCTTTTTTTAAGAACTTTTTTATGGAAGAATTGTTTAAATACGAGAGAAACGACTTTTTAAAGAGGAAATATACGAATGTCAAATAAATAAATGCCACCATTTTAAGTTCATGACATTTTATTTCCTAAGGCTACGTCCTCGTCGAAAGCCTGGTAATAATTGCATGTGAATTATGATTTGAGCATATTACTTTTTGTTAAAGGTTTGAATTAATTTTAAGGCTATTACAATTGGTTTATATTCTTTCTCTGCTAGGTGGTTTTATCTGGTCTCTAAACTCCTTGGATTTCGGTATCTGTACTAATTGGATTTCATGGATAAATTGGTGACTACAATTATGTTAGTATATTTATAAAATTCATATTTTAATTCTCCACACTATCCCCGGCCGGTTTGTTGTGTCATAAATTCCGAAGAGTTTACACTGATCATTCTATTTTCGATGTGGTTGTGAGACTGAAAATCCTGTACTCACATTCACTTGAATTTTTCTTCGCGTCTCACTAACTTTACTGACTGACTATTTCAAAAGTGCCCGCTCTCTCACTCTCACTAATTAAACGCCTGATCGTTCGACCAATCAGAGGTTTGTATCTCTCAGCTCTATCAAGTATGATTGTTTTTAAGTGTTATCATCGTTCAACTAGCGTGTGGTTTTTGTATAATCATTTATATATATATATATATATATATATATATATATATATATATATAAGTTATTCATGTAGTTTTACTTTCTATTAATATATTCTATTAATAATATTTATTAATAATATTTTATTTTATTTATATATTTCTCATTTTATATCCTATATTTCTTTAGCGTCCCCCCCCCCTACGTTTACGGTTTTAGTATAAGTCAATCAATGTTACTTGAATGTAAACATATTAATATGCGTATTCTTAAATTTTAGTCTTTTTTTCCTCACTGGGAAGAAAATCTCATAGTGTGTTACACTATTAAAACATTGACTGAAGAATCGGTTACATTTGGTATTTTTAGCCATGCGAGCCGAGTTTATAGTTTTTTCCGAAATAAAAGAAATGTTTCATATCCATTTTTAGAAACGATTATACAAAAAACACACGCGAGTTGAACGATGATAACACTTAAAAACAACCATACTCCGAAAGGATTCAGACATAGATGCAATTTGTGCCTTGAGAAAAAAATTAGAATATTAAAATACGAAGACAATAACATTTTAAATAGACGAGATGAATTGATGGCTAAATGTAGACACAGGCACAGGTTTCAAATCAATAGCACGTTATAAAGTTGTTTGTAAATAACAATTCTTTTAGAGTATAGTTACAATAAGAGTTTAAACTGTAAAAGTAAATGTTAGTAAATTAGTAAGGTTTTTTTTTTACCAATTTAGTAAAACACCAATTTGTAAATAAATCGTTTTTAAATGTCGCCAAACTTTAATTCCGTATTGTAGATCATCTCGAATCTTGACGTTATAACCAATTAAGTTGTTGATCATTTCTAATCTAAACCGAAATCTTCGTCCTGAATTTTCGTCCTTTAATTTTTAATCGTAAATGATTAAACGAAGTTTTTAATCGTGAACGCTCGAATCTTATATTTTTTTATCTATAAAGCTCACATTCGAAATTTTATTTCTTTCAATAGCAAAAACGAATTCGCTTATATATATTTTTATATTTCTGCATATGTAAAAAAAAATAGAAGAGTCAAATTAATCTTTTACTTCTGTCACCCCTCCTCGATTATTTTACCATTTACCCCCTTTTTTACATCGACCAATCAACAAAGTGAATTTATCTTTTTAAGACGATGATCAATTTCTCTTATTATTTGTTTTTTTGATGTGATTGTTTATACATCTGAGGAGACCTAATTAAAGGGTCGAAATAATTTATAATGTATACAACCTTAATGTGTGTATAGTTTTTTTCCTTTTAATAATTCTATTTTGCTCTGTTTAAAGGAACATTTAGCTCTTTTATTCGGATTCCCAACGCAATTGAAATCTACACACTATATATATATATATATATATATATATATATATATATATATAGAGAGAGAGAGAGAGAGAGAGAGAGAGAGAGAGAGAGATTAAAATTATACTTCAAAGATATAAATACTATCTTATATCATAAATAAGTGAAGTATCAAGCTCAATATATTGGATTAATAATAATTATTGTTTTATATATATATTTTTTTTTCAAAGCGAATTTTTTTTTACTCGCAGTGATGTCATTACGGTAATAGTCCTCTGAGGAGAAGATTTTCTTTGAAAATCCATGAATTAAGGACAGTACTTTTTGCTTGAACTTTTAAATGTAATAAAGTTTGATTAATTTATTTTATTCTTTCATTTAATCCATTATATATATATATATATATATATATATATATATATATATATATATATATATATATATATTATTATTATTATTATTATTATTATTATTATTATTGTTAAGGGAATATTAAAAAGAAATCAATAAAGTGCTCGATCGCAAAAAAGTGAGAGCTAAATACAAATATGTTTTTTTTATTCAAAAAGTCAGTCCATCTGGATGAAACACCGGTACGACTCTGAAATATGTAACGTATAGTTTTTAAATTATATATATATATATATATATATATATATATATATATATATATATATGTATGTATTTTATGTAATTGTTTTTATTGGTGATTGCAGCGTTTGTTGCTATATGCTTACTACTATTTCAATTGTTTCACTTCCTAAGTGATAAAGATGCAGCAGATTGAATTATTAGTCGGTCTTGACTTTATAGGACGTATTTTTCGTTAATATATAGATTTTTTTTATTGATTTTATACGTGCATAAAAGTAATCCATGGACCCGCGTTTCTGGCCCACAGCCGTCATCAGCATGCTGATGCAGTTAGCCATGCTGATGACGGCTGTGAATCAGTAACACATGTTCATGGATTACTTTTATGTACGTATAAAATTTTAAAAAATCCATATATATATATATATATATATATATATATACACAAGTCTGGTTGAATACCACAGAATTTTCGCGTTTGTAATTTTCTCAGTAATGTTCTCGACGCGGCGAGCAAGCTTTCGTGTCTCCGGTGGTAGTTCGTATAATATCGCCCTGGAGGTTCTTATTTCGGCTAACTCTAGCGCTGTTGATCGTCATTATCGCCATGATTAGTAGGGTTTTTTTTTAGACTTGTCGTTTTTTTTTTATTTTGTGATTTTTATTATTTTCTCTCAAATTTTGGCAGGAGAAGAGGGAAATGAAAAGAAACAGAAAGGGTGTGCGGTTGAGCTTATTGTTTACTTATGTATTTGTGTTTATTTATATATTTTTTTATTTATTTAAGACAACGAAAAGTCTCTTTAAAATCTACTTTTGAGGCCGCCGGTTTTAATCTAGACTTTCGCAAGTGGATCTCCCTTCTATATCGCCATCCGAGGACAGTTGTGCATGTAAACGGAATGCGGTCGGGATAATTCGGGGTTTTTTTCGGTTAGTTCGTCGCCCCTACTTCATGCTCTTGCATTTGAACCCTTCCTCCGCAAGCTAAGAGACAGAGCAGCGAGACCAGCCCTACATGGATCACGCTACATGGTGGTGCGATGGGCAGGGTCCCCGCATATGTCACTGTGTGCATGTCAAGCTTTTGAGACATAATTGCGATGACTAAGGCACTCAAACAGCACGAAGAACCTAGAGAAGCCGTAGTCAACTTCAGCAAATCCAATGGACTGAAGTTGGCTGCTTGGAGCGGCATTACTGTGCTGCCGTACCTTTTCAACTGGTCAGATGGCCCGGTTCGGACACTCGACGTTTGGTTCCGACCAGGCCTCCAGCTTGAAAAGAATTGGTCGAAGTAAAGTCGAAGGTCGAAGCGTATGGAAGGATTTTGGCTTAGAACGGGGTTTTCTGTACAAGAGAGCTGGGACGTGCGCCACTTACATGTTTCCCTTATCCTTTACCGAATGGATGTATTGTCTGTGAACCGCTGTACGTCGCTCTTTTCACTTTTGTGGCAACGCAGGAGGTTGTTAGTCCGTAGAAAGGTATGTACTCAACGTCCGAACCAGGGGGCTTGGGGATGCCTGACTTGGAAAGTTATTGACATGCCGAGAAACTGTCATTCCTGAGTCGAACTTTGATAGAGAAGCCTGTGTGAGATCACAAGGATGAGAACGCCTTTCCCAACCTCATCCCCGACCACTTGGTTGAATGCCGACGAAAACGGTCAATCGCAGTTTTTCAACGAATGTTGAGCTGCGCTCAGAGTACTGCCGAGGTCAAGTGACCTTGCATGGTCTAGGAAGACGTTATATCGAATGTTAGTGGAGAGGGCCGGCTCGAATCCGCTGGAGTGGTCGGAGGAGGAGATATGCTCTCAGTTGAGATGGGCGCCAGGCCGGAGTCATCTCAATAACTCTGCGTTTTCTCTGACCTGGCGATTGGTCCGGGGTGCGCTGCCCCTCAAAGACAGGCTCTACAAGGTTAGAGTGGGTGAGAATCTTTTCTGTGTGTGCTGTAAAGAAGATAAAAATGGAACGACTGGGCACGTCTTCTTCACATGCGGCAAGCTTTGTAAGTTTTTCAAATATGTCAACGAGGTGACGGCTCGCATCGTTCTCGAGTTGCCTTTATGGTCCAGGGAGAAACGAATGGTGTTTCTCACGATCGTAGCCGTAGCTAGACTAGTAGTGTGGACCTCACGTTTGGAGATAGGGGGTGGGGATAAATCGCCTTCTCATTACAATCTGATTTTGCACTTTAAACATCAGCTTAAAGTCAAAATCAGATGTGATAGGTGGAGATTGCACTGCACTATTTAAAAAGAGGTGGATACACATCGCTAGCTTACGTATATTTGGACGAAACATGGTGCGCTCTGACCTAAGGTTCGATCAAAACTCATCCCAATTAGCAAAGTCTCTAAGCTAGTGGTATGAATGACTCCTGACCCCCCTTTTTTTTGGTACTTCGAGATACTCACTTCCCATATTCATTTTGTCCCTAGTCCGACCCCCAAAATTGTACTCATAGTTTGGAAAGACCTGATCCATGCTCACAAACCCCGCCTTGTTTTTGTTTCTTTTCATTTCCAAATTGTCCCCATCCCCACTTAGGAGCTGACTTGCTTGTTTTCGGCTCATTAAACAATCCACAAAACAGTGAGCAACTCATACCTCGTCAGGTTTAGGAGGGTCCTACTAACCACCACACTTAACATTTTATTTTGGTTATTTTTATTTTTATTTATTTTGGGTGTTTTTTTAAGTATCCCACTCCCCATTGTCAATGAAACTGTATATATATTTTTGTAAATAAAAAAGCGTCAAAACCATCTTGGGATATTTTAGTAGGTGAATGTGGTATTTTGGTGATTGAAACTAGTTTAGAGAATAAACCAAACGGACGACTTCGATGCCACCATCCCACCACCACCCACCTCTTTTTGGCCTTGTGCCATATTTTTTATTTTATGAAAAAATAGTTTTTTTTTGTAAATTAGAGATAAATAAAATCGCTTTACTAAAGCGGTTAATCATATTAGAATTTATTAACTAGGAGTTTTGATCGCTCACTGGCATTATCATTATTATTATTATTATTATTATTATTATTATTGTCGTTGTTGTTCTTGTTATTATTATTATTATTATTATTGTCGTTGTTGTTCTTGTTATTATTATTATTATTATTATTGTCGTTGTTGTTCTTGTTATTATTATTATTATTATTATTATTATTGTCGTTGGTATTCTTGTTATTATTATTATTATTATTATTATTATCTGTACTCACTAGAACTTCTCACACAGGTCATCATCAGTGATTGCTCACTGATAATAACCGGTGGTGTTCCCTGGAGCCTGAGTGACAACAAGCCTCCCCAGATTCCCAGTACTTATCTCCCCAGATTTTCAGTACAATTATTATTATTAATTATTATTATTATTATTATTATTATTATTATTATTTTTATTTTTTTTTATTTTTTTTTAGTACTCACACAAGTCATCATCAGTGATTGCTCACTGATGATAACCGGTGATGTCCCAAACAGTCTCCTCACATTTTCAGTACTCTCCACCTTTGTCGATATCCATTGCAAATGACTTTGCAGTGTTGCAACAGCCGCTTACCATTGATTTCTCGCTGGTAACGACTGTTGGTCTTCTACGGAATATGAGTGGCAATAAGCCTCCCCCCAAGGTCCCAGTACTCTCTGTACTATTTCAGTGGTGATCATTCACAACCATCTCGTGTGGTGCTAGCCGAGGCTGATGACACCACATGTGTGTGTGTGTGTGTGTGTGTGTGTGTGTGTGTGTGTGTGTGTGTGTGTGTGTGTGTGTGTGTGTGTGTGTGTCAGACCATGAGATTTCTGGTAGTTTAATTTATTATTATTATTATTATTATTATTATTATTATTATAACTAGTAGTAGTAGTAGTAGTAGTAGTAGTAGTAGTAGTCTGTAGCACTAACCCTTACTACGTAGGGGTTTTAAGATGGTCACCTATGCTCATAAAATAAAAATAGTTAAGAGATATTTTACTTTGAAATATGCAGGATAGGTACAATTAGTTTTAAATACTTTCTTTTATTTTAAATATGCACTCTCACACATTTTGTAAATAATAAATCCCATCGAAATTCTTTATTGAAAAAAAAAACACCTTCAAGAAATAAAACCACACACCACACAGGTCACCACACACACACACACACACACACACACACACACACACACACACACACACGTATTCACTCCAATAAAAAATCATAAAGAATGTTCACACTAAATATTTACTTGCCTTAATTCTTGTTAACCGGTTTATTGTGTCCTGTTGGGCTTCCATAACATTTTCTTTTGAAGAAAGTAGTTTTGGTATTTCAATTATTAATTTTGTTTCTTTCTTTCTTATTTATGTAAGTCCGTTTGTTGGTTTAACAGTTTGAAATCATCACAAATTTAATCTCATATTTCCTGCTGAACTTTTTTCCATGTTCGTAGAAATTGCGCTATTTGCGCCAATAATGGACGACAAGTTTAAGGAGAGGGCGGATGTCGTCTGCTTGTGACTGGTGAGAAATGCCACCGCGCATGAGAAGGTCGGGGTGTTTCTGTCTTCAAATCGGATTGGATAAAAACTGTTGGTGACGCCATTTTCAAGTTGCTTTCCTATTCATAAGATGGTGTAATAAGGCCACAACAGCCACAACTGCCCGTTCACATGTTGTGCGCTGCCGATTGCCTATTTCTGTTTTTATTTTTCAAACGATTTTCAAACGCTTCAATTTGTATGGCGCGTTTGTTGCTTTTTTTTTTATGGGTGGCATTTTTATTATTTTTCATTGATTTATTGTTTTGACATATTTTCGAGATTTTTGGCGTTACTGAAATTTTATGCTTTGATGGTAGATAAACAAACAGACATACATTAAATAAATAGAGTCTGGGGTAGATAAACACACACACACACACACACACACACACACACACACATATATATACATATATATTAGGTACGTGCCAAAATGGCCGTGTCTTGTACGGAATATGCTTATTATAGGTACGTGCAAAGTCGATGGCCGATTCCCAAAAT
>OY744528.1:136932990-136942990 GCA_963556195.1 Sepiola atlantica | reverse complement strand
GATTGATCCGAGGGAGATGGGCGAGAAGCAACACCAGAAGAGAATCTGTTTTATTTCTACATTGTTTTGTGCCTCACCGCTTAACCCTAACTCTCACCACTTAACCCTAACCATCACCACTTAACACTAACCCTATCACCAGACACTCCCTTATGTATCGTGTGTGTAGTATGTGGTCACTTGAGTTGTTTCGAATTTTTAAAAGATTTCCATTTGTTTTCTAAATTTCAAAAATAACTTCTCATGCCGCATTCATGTCGAAAGTGAAACCGAAAATGTAAGTGGAACCATTATTAGGCATTATTAAGCATATCTGCAATAATTAGGTTCTCGTTTAATTAGTGAAGTTAAGCGCCATTGGGTTTGGTTAGTACCAGATGGGTGACTATTTGGGAATGTCAGACGCTGTATGTGGGGGGGACGGCGACACCTTCCTGCAAATAAGAACTACAAAACCTAACGTCGTCAAAATCATCTGATCACAATATACATGTGACTTTAGATCGCTTGTTAATTTAATATTCCCTAGAAACTTCCTCTTTCGCCCAGGGTGAAAATCGCACCAAGAAGGCAGGTCAGCCATTACTTGATTTGTTTACCTAAGATATGTCGGTTTCGGTCTCGACTTGAAATATTAAGGATTTATTTTGAAACATTCTAAGCAAAAATGTGTTTATTAATATTTGGGGCGTATTCAATCGACGATTTATCGATCAAATGTTTTTGGGGAGAAACATTTGTAGCATTACCTCCCTTTTGTCAACACAATTACAGAATCACCACCAGAGGACGTTTCCAGGATCAAGTTATCTCCTCTTTGACACCAGGCGGCGTGGCTATTCGGTGATTGTAAAAAGTGCATTCGGCAAAATTCATTTTCTTTTCATCCGGCTAGCGTCAACAGCAGAAACA
The DNA here is from genome assembly GCA_963556195.1 of Sepiola atlantica. Taxonomy (NCBI): domain Eukaryota; kingdom Metazoa; phylum Mollusca; class Cephalopoda; order Sepiida; family Sepiolidae; genus Sepiola; species Sepiola atlantica. The sequence goes on along the minus strand of OY744528.1, from coordinate 136,942,078 downwards.
CTCCGCAGACCGTCTCGGTTTGTTGGTTGCTTTGACGAACACATTACACACTATTCTGGTACATAAGATTTTTCTCTACTAACATACACACATACGTACACATCCTTCTATTCAGACTTTGTTGAACACATTCTCGTGAACTCAATTTCATAGCAAACACCATATGCGCGCATACGTACACACATGCACGCACACACGATTTACAGTCTTTCTTGTACATATTTTTAATGGACACTTTGCCTCCATGTGCACTCACACACAACACACACAATTCGGTGCGTAAACCTTTCCTTTCTATGTGCATACACGCACGCATGATACCACTTACACTCTCTTTGACACATTCTCACGGACAACTTCATAGCGAACCCAGTCAGTCGGCTTTGCAACCAATAAATGTCTTGTTGTCTGCTTCTTAGTTTCTCGAGTTGTTATTTTGTTTCCATCGGCATGCTTGTATTCTGAACACATAAATAAATAAGAGTAGCAACGCTTCCCAAACGTCGGCTAAAAAAAACATCACATTTGATATTTTGAAATCTATATGTCAGTCAGTCTGTCTGTTCGTTCATCGGTCTGTCACAATTCAGTTTGAAAAAAATCATTTACATCGCTAAACGCGCAGCTTGAATGGATGCATTTTTCTTTAGATACGCCTAAGCATCTCTATAAAACGTTCTGTCCGTCAGTCTGTCACGGTTAAATTTGAAATAACATTTTCTTCTGTCGCGTTAAGGTTTAACTAGAATTTTCTTTGGTCTGTTAAGCTTCAGTTTTTACTAGCATTTTCTATCGCTAAACGTGCAGCTTCATTGAGGCTCTGTCTGTCTGTCCGTCTCTCCTGCTTACGATTGGAATTGTAGTTTCCTGTGGCTGTTTGTAAGACTAAAGTTTAAATTAACATTTTCGTCAGTCACGCATGTTTGAAATATAATTTTTTTAAATAATGAGTCACTACATATCAAGGTTGAAATCCACTTGAAGATGAGGATTAAAGAGATGGATGGATTATAAGCTGAACGATGAATAGTATTATGAGATGATTGAAAATGATGAAATTTGATGACCCATGGGGACGATTTATGACAAGTATTTGTTGACATTGAATTTGAAGACGACCATAATGTGGTCTACAGGGAAGCAGCCCCGTGGCAACGGGTTTCCACAGATAGAACGTTCTTGGAGAGAAACTCTATTCATGGAAATTTCGCCTGACTCTAAGCACACGGGGGAAGAAAGGAAAGCTCTTTTCAGTTGTGATTGGAAGACGAGTTCTTGCTGTGAATGCTCAGTCATACTTCTGTTTTAAAAATCAGTTTCATCGCTAAACGCGCAAATTGATTGGCGCAGCTTATTTTAGATGTGTCCAAAAAATGTTATAAGAGACTTTGTCCGTCGGTCTGGCTCTTGAAATAACCTTTTCATCTGTTACACATTTTTGAAATAACGTTTTCGTTGGTCTGTCACGCTTAAACTTGAAATAGTATTTTCGTTGGTCTGTCACGCTTAAGTTTGAAATAACATTTTCTTTGGTCTGTCACGCTTAAGTTTGAAATAACATTTTCTTTGGTCTGTCACGCTTAAGTTTGAAATAACATTTTCTTTGGTCTGTCACGCTTAAGTTTTAAATAACATTTTCTTTGGTCTGTCACGCTTAAGTTTGAAATAACATTTTCTTTGGTCTGTCACGCTTAAGTTTGAAATAGCATTTTCGTTAGTCTGTCATGCTTAAGTTTGAAATAACATTTTCTTTGGTCTGTCACGCTTAAGTTTGAAATAGCATTTTCGTTAGTCTGTCATGCTTAAGTTTGAAATAACATTTTCTTTGGTCTGTCACGCTTAAGTTTGAAATAGCATTTTCGTTAGTCTGTCAAGCTTAAGTTTGAAATAGCATTTTCGTTGGTCTGTCATGCTTAAGTTTGAAATAGCATTTTCGTTAGTCTGTCATGCTTAAGTTTGAAATAGCATTTTCGTTGGTCTGTCATGCTTAAGTTTGAAATAGCATTTTCGTTAGTCTGTCATGCTTAAGTTTGTAAATAACATTTTTGTTGGTCTGTCACGCTTAAGTTTGAAATATCATTATCGTCGCTAAACGCACATATTTTCTGTTTAAAAATCGAGATTAAAAAAATATTTGTTTGAATATCTGAATTGTTTGGGGATTTTCTTTGCAATTCTCCAAGATAGAAACGTAGACCATTGTGTGCCAACAACGGGTTGCGTTGCACCGTACTTTAGTTGGACGAAATGTGCGTCTATCAGTTCGCAGATCGATCGATCGATAAACTCACTAGAAAAAGAGCACAGCATTCATGATTTCCTCGTTTATTTGAGAGAATATGGGACGTTGTGTGGATGGCTGGGTTAGAGTTGTGTGGATGGATGGGTTGGGTGTAAAACGATGCGGCGGCGGCGGCGGCGGCGGCGGCGGCGGCGGCCAGTCCGGTAGATACTGCCGGCTTTGCGTCTACATGGCCCCGGGGAATCATTAAGATATGTAAACTGTTTTCTATTTTTAATATATGTCTACCCAGCTTACAAAATGGCGTTGCTCTTGGGTGAAGATGGGGGAGGGGGGGATTTATGGGGTGTCTTCGGGTGAGAAATGGGTGACGTATTGGCGGAATTTTTGGGTCGTTTTAGGGTAACAAGAATTTTTTTTTTGTTAAATAGGAGGAAACAATAAAGACACAAAAAAGCAAATAATGGAATAAACCCGCGGATGAAATTGAACCCAGTTTTTATTAATATTTTAAACTACTAGCTATTGATTTTAGTTCCCAAAAAAATGGTTAATTTCTTAACGAAAGTAACAATTAAAAAAGAATACTTTAATAAAATAATAAATCAATTTGAACACGAAAACATATTTTTAAAAAATGGGTCGCTACATAAGAGAGAATTCTTTTTAAAATGATTCTCGTTTCAAGCGATAAAAGTTATAACAAATAGTTATTCCTTTAAATATTATCGCAAAAAAACGACCAAGAAGAATGGAGAGAGAAAACGACGACTAGATTCGATTTCCCACCAAAAAAACAAGAAAAGCTGTCTTACTTGAAAAAAAGAGGGAGCTGAAAAAACAAGAGACATGCAATAAACTTCAATAATAAAAAAATGTCTTTCATAAGACTAAGTCTCAACTTAGGGAAACTACCAGAGGCAGGGAATCCGAAAAAAAAAACATTTCCTGCACGAGCAGGACGAGAGAATTAGTTTCAAAGGCTTGTCTAGCTCCACACATTAAGCTAGACAAACTAAGCCTGGTAAAGGTTTTTTAAAAAGATGGTATCTGACGCTCGAAAGACTATCGAAAATCTGCATCAAGGAGAGATCCGAGCTTCCCGGCTCCATCGTCGGAGACCTCGCCTCGGCGTAAAAAAAAATCCGTTATTTTAAATTGGAATTTTGTTCCAAGAGGAAAATCTCAAAGCGAAATAATTCGGGCTACAATAGTCTTCGGAACATTGCAGAAAACTATGCTGAGGCATGCTTTCAAAAAATCAATAAGGCATGCAGAGGCCCCGATTCCTGAAGTCGACTCCAATGTAATAAAAGCCACACAGAAAGATGCAGCTTCAGCCTCATACCAGCCCAGTTCATCATTCTCGTGGACTTCCTGATGTGCTGAACTACGCACAATGTAGTCAGTAACCCTAACCCCAGACTCCACCAACAGTCGACACTTAACTGAAATCAGGATGACAGTCGAGCTTTAGTTTACTAAACTCTCGACAGAATAATCTCCCCTTGGTCTCAACAAGATGACAAGGAAATATAGGACAAGAAGTCCAGACATCTTCGGAGAGGCTCTCTCTCATAATGTGCTCACTAGCACAGACTGAAGTGCACAAAATACGTACATTAAAAGTACCAGGGTTATTTAAATTAACCTGCATTCTCTCTTCAGAGAAGTTTCAAAGATTAAACTCTTGTCTTTCTTCCATTGACTGTTATCAGAGTTATGTGTGCTGCATAATAGTCGCTCAAATCTACCAACATCTTGGCAATGGAAACATGCGTCTTCAAACTTACCTGCGATTCAATGCATGTAGAATACAGGGATTTGCCATTTGGCAACTGTCTACATCCGAACAGTCTCTCTGACTATCAGCGAGCGGACTACCTCGGCAACGGAAGCCGTCTCCCATTAATAATAGGTAAAATCCCACCTGAATCCCTCCATAAATGCTTTCAAATTCCAGAAGTTCATGCTTAACAAATTGTGAACAAGACCGGAGTCATAAATGATGGCTGGGAAATCCACTCCTCATCACAAATTCTTCTTGGAAATAATTAACCTATCTCAAACCCTACCCCAAATTCTTCCTGGAAATAATAGCAAGCTGCCGACAGGAAAATTAAACTTTAAAGCCCGCCTATGTGAAGTCCCTGCGTTCTCATTTATCACAGTCTCGAACATTCCAGTATTTAATTAATAGGCCGCAGCGACCGGATATTCTGGCTTAGGAGTTGAACCCTTGACCGGCATTATTTTCGGGGTTTTTTTCTAATGGCACCGGGATGTTGACAGAATTACTCCGCATGCCGCTAGCAAAGTTTGCAAGAGCGTCCATTACTCCTGCCCTCGGCAGAGGAACACGCATACATTTGTTCAGTTGTCTTCACTTGAAGGTATACCCCTCCAAGACAAGACTTTCAACAGCTGACATAGTTCTTTCTTTACTGGCTAAACTTCTGTCAACCTCCATTCGACGGTGTAGGTCACAGAAATAAAAAATATATCAGTTGTTTATAGAAGGCCGGCCTTGTTTTCCTTTCTTTGCGATTATTTTCTTACCGATTGTTATAGGAGATTGACTTACAGTTTATGTTAAGATAAGCTTCCAGAACGTCTCAGAAATGTCGTCAAATAAAAATCAATAATCATATGTGTTATGTATTATGCTGCGTTTTGTTTTGTTGCTGTGTATGCTTGCACGGGTAATATCACTAAACAAACGATTTATTTAGTCCGCGAGGCTGGGAATGAACAAAGAATATCACAAACTGAAAAATGTGACTCGTACAGGATTTGAATCCGTCCTTCAGAAGAAGGACCACCTAAGGCGGCCGTCATCTTAGATCGCTTGACTAACAAGCCGAAAGGCTAGAGAAAACCGAAATTGTACAAATAACTCATCAGCTTTGCAGTAAATTTCGGTTTACGCTTCTACAAAACCCGTCGCGTTAGGTTGTCTTTATTCTAAGTCACAGGTTCGATTCCTGTACGAGTCCGTGTTTTGATATTCTTTGTTTATTCCTAGCCGCGAAGACTAAATAAATCGGTTGCTTAGTGATATTTCCCGCGCAATTCCAAAATTAAAAGAATATAAGTCGTTCACCGTATTTCGCTCGCTTGATGCAGAAAAGTAAATATGGTTACATTGCGAGTAAAAACGTGAACAAAGATTTACCGCAAAATTTGGCAGATGAGTTAATTGTACAATTTCGGCTTTCTGTAAATGAAAGTCTCGTTAGTCAAGCGATCTAAAACGACGTCCGCGTTAGGCGGTCCGTCTTTCAGAGACACGGGTTCGAATACTGTACGAGTCTCATTTTTCACTTTGTGGTATTTTTTTTTTGTTTATTCCCAGCCTCGCGGACTAAATAAATTGTTTGTTTAGTGATATTACCGGCTCAAAAATAAGAATCAGCATCATAATACCTAACATACCGTCGGAAATAAATTCGCTAGTCAAGTACTCCTAGATATACTCCGTGATGAAATGTTTAGAGTTGATTCCGTTACGTTATGATTTCTTACGTATGTGTTATTGTGTGTGTTATTGCGTATGTGTATGTATGTGTGTTATTGTGGGTGTGTGTGTGTGTGTGTGAATTAACTAGTCAATGTTAGGGTTGTGGCGTAACTATTAACTACAATTACACGAATCATTATCAGATTTGGATGAGATCGACGTCTAAGTAAACGAATACCAAATCAAATAATTCAATCACAAAGCTTATTAGGCTGGTATTACCCGCCATTAGACATCATGTGTATATAAACCAACGGACACGCACACACACACACACACACACACACAGAACAAACAGATAAACACACTGTACGTACACACAGTCATACAAAACGGACAAATACACACATACAGATAGATATATATATACATACACACACACGTGTCTCCTATAAACATGGATTGGAAGAATCCTTCTTAACTTCAGATATAAATCAATTTTTTAGCAACTTGAATTCTATCCCATCCCCCCCCCTCCCTGGCGCTTTGGCCTCTTGAGAATTGCCCGATTTCCAAAAACGCCCTCTCTTCAGGAATGCCGAGTATGTCACGCCCGCTGTACAAAATGAAACTCCGCTTGTCTTAAAATAATAAAACAAAACGAAACGAATTTTGTGGTTCGCAATTTTTACGTGAAGATTTGATCATTTATACCATTTGAATTATTCAGACTGTTATTCTGATCGTGGTTGGCATAGTCTTAGCGGGTTTCGTCGATGTAACCTCTGACATTTTTTCAGATGAGGATAGCAGTCCAAATAATAGGAAAAATACAAACAATAATAAAAATGTGTATTTTTGCGATGAGAAAGATTCGTTATTATTTACAACGGAGAATGGAATACGAAGAGTTCAGTAAAACGAAGAGTTGCGTTCAAGATTGCATCACGGTTCTCGAATTCGACATAAAATGCCTGAAGAAGGCCGGGTGGGAAAAAAACAGAAAACTAATTATTCGAAATCTTTGATTCGCATGTGACAGAGGAAATAACTAAATTACAGGTGGACGAAACAACATATCTGCACCGCATACGTTTGTCAACAGTAATGGATTAGTGGCGTGTATTTGTGGTTTCGGCCGCAGGCTGTCATCCCGACGTGCCGGGTTCGAGTTCAGTCGTGATTACTGCATCAATTTCACTAATAACCTTGGGGAAAATATTTTATTCACCTCCTCTCCAGGATGTTAGACACAAGGTCAGGTGTGGGTTTTGATGAAAGTGTTTCTTTGGAACAAACTGGATTCGAAACCGGCACACCCAGGCCCTCAGTCCGCGTCTAATCTATATGCCCCCCCCCCAAGCTATGGATTAAATTGGAGGGTAGACAAGACTCTCAAGCCTTGGTTGTGAAACTAGCCTAAGAGAAGGGGAATTCCGAAACAACAACACTTTCTCTCTGCTTATCCCGGCAGTGTTTCAAGTTGTTCTGGACTTCTCCTTGCCACTGTACTCAAGCAATACCGATTCAAGATGCGCAGTTTGGAATTGCGTAACCCTTGCTTCATTAAAGAATTCCTGCGCAGGAACCCTTATACAAAGTATTCATTGTCGCTTGGTACTGAAAGGAGGACATGAAAAAAAAAAACTAAACAGTAACAAATCTACCAACTACCAAGCGAAGTAAAATGGCTTTACCTTTTTTGCGTTATCCATTACAACCCTGTCGTGGTGTTTGTCGAGCAGTTTCGGCTCCATTTTGCTCTACCCGCCAGAAATTAAGGGCGTTGGCCTTTTTCAGTTTTAACAATTTTCTTTGTATTTTATTCTATCATAGAAGAGAATCCATCCGATGCGATTTATTTTTAAACTTGTGTCAAAAAATCTTAACGTGTTTAGAGTGGGAGGGGAAAAAGCAGCCGCGGAGGAGGAGGAGGGGGGGGGGAGGACGGGGTCGGTTTTAGGACCGACGAGAAAAAAAGCACCGCTTCTTCTTTTCTTTTATTTTTATAGTTGTTCACCGCCCAGTCATCCAAAACTAAATGCTAGAGACATGTAAAGAAGAATATACACACACTCATATATGTATGTATAGGTGTGTACACACACATCATCATATACATATATATATATATATATATATATATATATATATATATATATATATATGTGTGTGTGTGTGTGTATGTGTGTGTGTACCTACCTATATATTACTTATTGGGTGAAATAGACCATGACAAATGTTACACGTTAAAGCCACATACTTGTATGATATTTACAATCTTTTCACTGGTGACCGACTTGTTGATGTGTGTATATATATATATATATATATATATATATATATATATATATATATATATATATATATATAGAGAGAGAGAGAGAGAGAGAGATAGATAGATAGATAGATAGATAGATAGATAGATAGATAGATAGATAGATAGATAGATAGAGAGATCTTAAATTCCCTTAGTTACGTGACAGTTTCTGTTGGCCGAGTGGATATGGCGACTGCTTGCAGATTCTAGGCTGCCTCTCGACCATCTGAAATTATTACTTTCCTGCACTGATGAGAGCAATAAGCTTGAAACGCTAGCGTCTGTAGGTATTAATAATTTAATATTTATTTATAAATATTATATATATATATATATATATATATATATATATATATATATATATATATATATATATATATATATAGAGAGAGAGAGAGAGAGAGAGAGAGAGAGAGAGAGAAATACTATAAATATTACAGTGCTTTTCACCTACAGAAGACGTTGTTTCGGGCTTTCTATCCTCATCAGTGCAGGAATGTCGGTTGCAGCCTAGAATCACGACACAAACGCTCAGGACCACACGGGCGCGAGAAATCACCACAGGGAGTAATTGAAATTAAGGTACACTTACCCGCGAGGCGGGGGTAAGCGTCATATTCGTCTACAGTGTTCGGTGCCGGAGCGGAACTTGCTTATCGCAGAAATGACAACAATCTTTTTAACTTCAAACAGGGCTCTACTTTTAAATCAATTAGATCTTGTAGGTTAAAAATATGTATAGTTAAAACTATAAATATTTTTAAATATTAAAGTGTTTTTTACCTACAGACCATGTCGTTTCGGGCTTTCTACCCTTTTTCGTGCGAAACTCGCTTTATCACAGATGACAACAAAGTTTCTCAATTTCACCGTGCTCTACTTATAAGACTATTACATCTTCCAATGGGGCTTTTAACAATCAATACTCATTCTTTTTGAAATATTAAAGTGTTTTCTCACCTACAGACGATATCGCTTCGGGTTTTTACCCTCATCAGTGCAGAAGTGGCGGTTGTAGGTGGTCGCTCGGGATCGAACGTAGTTCGTTGATTCAGGCTAGAATCAC
>OY744528.1:136857990-136925490 GCA_963556195.1 Sepiola atlantica | reverse complement strand
CTGTTTTTATGCAGGTGCTTGAATGAGTTATCTAAAATTTTGAAGAATTCCTTAGCAATATTTGTTTTCACATTGCAGTTATAGGGTGGGTTAAACCAAATACTATTCTTTCTTCTAATTCTTTTTTCTTAACATAGTTCACCCCAAACAAACCAGGCCGCCACTGTAGACGTAAGGGGCTACTGAAAAGAAAGAAAAGGGGAGAAGGTTGGGGGATCAACCTAAATTGGGATTTGCGCAGCGAGATGTCTGTTTACATTAATTTTAAATTTCTGCATGTCAGTACTGTCGGGGAAACAGGGAGGGAGTTCCAGAGGTCAGCAGCACGAGGAAATAAGCTATTAGAGTAGAAAGCTCTCCGGCATCTGGGGACCGCCACAGTGAATGGATGGGATTTAGTTGATTGTCGAGTTAGTCTAGTGAATTTACGTCGAGGGGGCACTAGAGTAGCCAATTCATCGGAGCATAATCCATTGAAGTATTTGCAAAACAAGCACAAGGATGCTACATTGCGGCGATGGGACAGGGACTGGAGCTTGGTTGACAGTAAGGGACCTATTAGGTTGGCAACTCTTTTTTGGACCTTGTCAAGGAGGAAGAGAGTAGTAGATGATGAATCAGCCCAGATGTGGCAACAATACTCCATGCATGGGCGGATGGTGGTTTTGTAGAGATACAGGATAATGTCAGGTGTGAGGAGTTTACTAGCACGGTAGAGGGAGCCAACCTTCGTTGTGGCAGCCTTGGCAATGTCCTCAATGTATTTGTTCCAATTCATGTTACCTGTGAATGTTAGGCCGAGGAGTTTAAAAGATGAACTCTCAGGTAGGGTGTTATTTGCCATGGCAATCGGTGGTTGGTGAGGCTTCTTGTAGTTGTTGAAGGAAAGGAGCTTTGTCTTTGCGGCATTAAAAGTTACCAACCATTTATGACCTCAATCCACTACAGCCTGGAGGTCATTTTCTAAAGATTCAGCCATTGCCTCGGATATGATCGCGTCTGTTTTGCCAACATGGTGAGAGTAAAGCGTTGTGTCGTCAGCAAATAAACCAATCTCAGACTCTACGTCATCAGGGAGATCATTTATGAAGATCAGAAACAATGGTCCAAGGATAGAGCCCTGGGGCACACCAGCATTTATGTTATGTTGCTTAGATGAACGGCTATCGAGGACAACCTGGATTTTTCTTTTGTTTAGGAAGGATCTTTTATCTTTACTATGTTCTTGAGGGTCAGCTAGTTTGTCAATGTTGATAGTTTTTGTGGATCATTTTATGTTTTGGTTTTCTTGAGTAGTGTACTATTAACCCGCTGTTCATCCTGTATTGACATTTTGTGTGTAATTACATTTAAAGGTTTTTATAGCTGAATATATTTAATTACATTTAAAAGTCTTTATAGCTGAATATATTTAATTACATTTAAAGGTCTATATAGCTGAATATATTTAATTACATTTAAAGGTCTTTATAGCTGAATATATTTAATTACATTTAAAGGTCTTTATAGCTGAATATATTTAATTACATTTAAAGGTTTTTATAGCTGAATATATTTAATTACATTTAAAGGTTTTTATAGCTGAATATATTTAATTACATTTAAAGGTTTTTATAGCTGAATATATTTAATTACATTTAAAGGTTTTTATAGCTGAATATATTTAATTACATTTAAAGGTTTTTATAGCTGAATGTATTTAATTACATTTAAAGGTTTTTATAGCTGAATATATTTAATTACATTTAAAGGTTTTTATAGCTGAATATATTTAATTACATTTAAAGGTTTTTATAGCTGAATATATTTAATTACATTTAAAGGTCTTTATAGCTGAATATATTTAATTACATTTAAAGGTCTTTATAGCTGAATATATTTAATTACATTTAAAGGTCTTTATAGCTGAATATATTTAATTACATTTAAAGGTCTTTATAGCTGAATATATTTAATTACATTTAAAGGTTTTTATAGCTGAATATATTTAATTACATTTAAAGGTTTTTATAGCTGAATATATTTAATTACATTTAAAGGTTTTTATAGCTGAATATATTTAATTACATTTAAAGGTTTTTATAGCTGAATATATTTAATTACATTTAAAGGTTTTTATAGCTGAATATATTTAATTACATTTAAAGGTCTTTATAGCTGAATATATTTAATTACATTTAAAGGTTTTTATAGCTGAATATATTTAATTACATTTAAAGGTTTTTATAGCTGAATATATTTAATTACATTTAAAGGTCTTTATAGCTTAATATATTTAATTACATTTAAAGGTTTTTATAGCTGAATATATTTAATTACATTTAAAGGTCTTTATAGCTGAATATATTTAATTACATTTAAAGGTTTTTATAGCTGAATATATTTAATTACATTTAAAGGTTTTTATAGCTGAATATATTTAATTACATTTAAAGGTTTTTATAGCTGAATATATTTAATTACATTTAAAGGTTTTTATAGCTGAATATATTTAATTACATTTAAAGGTTTTTATAGCTGAATATATTTAATTACATTTAAAGGTTTTTATAGCTGAATATATTTAATTACATTTAAAGGTCTTTATAGCTGAATATATTTAATTACATTTAAAGGTCTTTATAGCTGAATATATTTAATTACATTTAAAGGTCTTTATAGCTGAATATATTTAATTACATTTAAAGGTCTTTATAGCTGAATATATTTAATTACATTTAAAGGTTTTTATAGCTGAATATATTTAATTACATTTAAAGGTTTTTATAGCTGAATATATTTAATTACATTTAAAGGTTTTTATAGCTGAATATATTTAATTACATTTAAAGGTTTTTATAGCTGAATATATTTAATTACATTTAAAGGTTTTTATAGCTGAATATATTTAATTACATTTAAAGGTCTTTATAGCTGAATATATTTAATTACATTTAAAGGTCTTTATAGCTGAATATATTTAATTACATTTAAAGGTTTTTATAGCTGAATATCTTTAATTACATTTAAAGGTTTTTATAGCTGAATATATTTAATTACATTTAAAGGTTTTTATAGCTGAATATATTTAATTACATTTAAAGGTTTTTATAGCTGAATATATTTAATTACATTTAAAGGTTTTTATAGCTGAATATATTTAATTACATTTAAAGGTTTTTATAGCTGAATATATTTAATTACATTTAAAGGTTTTTATAGCTGAATATATTTAATTACATTTAAAGGTTTTTATAGCTGAATATATTTAATTACATTTAAAGGTCTTTATAGCTGAATATATTTAATTACATTTAAAGGTTTTTATAGCTGAATATATTTAATTACATTTAAAGGTTTTTATAGCTGAATATATTTAATTACATTTAAAAGTCTTTATAGCTGAATATATTTAATTACATTTAAAGGTTTTTTATAGCTGAATATATTTAATAACATTTAAAGGTTTTTATAGCTGAATATATTTAATTACATTTAAAGGTTTTTATAGCTGAATATATTTAATTACATTTAAAGGTTTTTATAGCTGAATATATTTAATTACATTTAAAGGTTTTTATAGCTGAATATATTTAATTACATTTAAAGGTTTTTATAGCTGAATATATTTAATTACATTTAAAGGTCTTTATAGCTGAATATATTTAATTACATTTAAAGGTCTTTATAGCTGAATATATTTAATTACATTTAAAGGTTTTTATAGCTGAATATATTTAATTACATTTAAAGGTTTTTATAGCTGAATATATTTAATTACATTTAAAGGTTTTTATAGCTGAATATATTTAATTACATTTAAAAGTCTTTATAGCTGAATATATTTAATTACATTTAAAAGTCTTTATAGCTGAATATATTTAATTACATTTAAAGGTTTTTATAGCTGAATATATTTAATTACATTAAAAGGTTTTTATAGCTGAATATATTTAATTACATTTAAAGGTCTTTATAGCTGAATATATTTAATTACATTTAAAGGTCTTTATAGCTGAATATATTTAATTACATTTAAAGGTTTTTATAGCTGAATATATTTAATTACATTTAAAAGTCTTTATAGCTGAATATATTTAATTACATTTAAAAGTCTTTATAGCTGAATATATTTAATTACATTTAAAGGTATTTATAGCTGAATATATTTAATTACATTTAAAGGTTTGTTCTTCTGAATAAAGGGATTATTTTTGTATTTAATTTCATCAGTGTATCCCGAATTAAGAAGCGCGTTATTGTAGAAGTTGGAATTTTGTTCGAAGATAGATTTATTAGCAGATAACTTTGAAATTCTATTAGAGACTGAAGGGACTATTGAATTAATGATGGATTTTGGGTGGTTAGATAGCTTATGTACGTAGAAGAAGGTTAAATTTGGTTTGTGGTATAGGTTAAAGGATTCAGAGTTGAGCTCTAATGTTAGGTAAAGAAAGTTAGATATTCTTTTCTCAGATTCTATAGTGATGGTTAATCCGAAGTTTTTAAAGAAGTTGTGTAGATTTGTAATGGTGTTGTTGTATTGCCTCGATCTCTTCCTAGATACAAAAAGTGCATCGTCCTTGTATAGTCCACTGTGTAAATATCCGGAGTCAAATTTCAATTCTCTTAATAAGAACAATCAGAACCGGTCAGTAACCTGGGTATATCTTTTTACACGCACATTCTCACTCTCCATTACTTAATATTTTTCAAATTTTGGCTTTTCCACTGCCAACTTATCTATCTATGTAATTCCTCTGATGATAAGATTTTAATCTTTGAAAAGCCTTGGCTTCAGGAAAGAATAATAAAGATGTTTTTACCGAGTACACCTTGCATTGAACAATCGAAGTTGAAATAAATTTGTCATTCGCACATGTTTATCCTTCTTCTTTCATCTATCTTTAGATATAAATATATAAAAATATACATATATAAATGAATATATATATATATACACAAATATATATATATAAATAAACAAATATTTATTATATAAATATATAAATAAACAATAAATATTAATTATATATATATATATATATACACGAGGGGCGTTCAATAAGTAATGCCCCTGACCCACTTCCAGTTGTCTGATCTAGATGAAATTTTGCATGTGTAATGATTTATATCTGTATGGGTTATGTTGCTAAAAACAGCTCTGAACTAATTGTTGATTCTGATTTACAGGTGTTTGAACTGAGTCAGGTGTGAAATGGAGCCAGTTAAGTGTCGCGCAGTGATCCGGTTTTTGTATTTGAAAGGACGCACATCAAAGGAGACTTTTGATGACATGAAAGAAACTTATAGTGATGATACCCCATCATATGACCTTGTAAAACGCTGGCATTGTGAATTCAAACATGGCCGGAAGTCTGTGGAAACAGCTCCCAGAGGTGGTCGTACCTCTTTTGCCATTGATGAGGTATCTGTTTGTCAAGTTGAGACTGCCATTTTGGAAGATCGACGCATTACTATTTGCTAAATAGCCCAATTTTTGTACAGGGTCTGTGGAAACTATCATTCATAACCATTTGCATATGCATAAGGTGTCTGCCAGATGGATTCCCAGGTTGCCCACACCTTTCCAGAATCAAGAATGCATAGAGTGCTCAAGGATGAATTTGGAGATGTGCGAAAAAGATGCGCCAAAGTCTTTCAAAAGACCGATTACACAGGGTGAAACTTTGATCCATCACTATGATCGAGAGACCAAAGCCCAGTCAATGCAGTGGAAGCACTTGGACGGCAAGGGTGCAGCCCTCCGCTGGCTAAGTCATGCTTACAGTCTTCTGGGACCAGGATGGAGTAGTGATGACAGATTTTCTGGCAAAGGGCACCACAATAACAGGAGCCTATTACGCTTCACTTTTTATGAAATTAAAAGAAACTATCAAAATCAAGAGGTACGGCAAGATTAGCAAAGGTATCCTCCTCCTGCAGGACAACGCTCCAGTCCACAACTTGCATATCGCCAGATCAGAAGCACGGGTGTGTGGCAATGAAATCCTCCCCTTTACTCTCCTGGCCTTGCATCCTCTGACTTTCATCTCTTCCCAGCCATGAAGTTGTTTTTGAAAGGAAAGCGTTTCCCAGATGATGCAGTCTTGATTTCTGAAGTTACAACGTGGTTGGAGGACAAACCTGGGGTGTTCTGCAAACACAGTGTCCAGTGCTGCATCAAACGGTGGGAGAAATGCATAACTCTGGGTGGTTCCTATGTAGAGAAAGACTAATAACTGTGCCAAGTTTCATTAATCTACTGCTATGGGAAATAAGTCAGGAGCATTACTTATTGAACGCCCCTCGTATATATATATATAAATATGATTATTTTTATTTACACAGACATGTACAAAATCTGCGACACTGGCGTGTCGATGTTATCGATCAACAGCTGAGATCTCATCAGGGAAAGTTAGAATCCGATCTTAACCTTAGATCATATTTGGTTCTTTCCAAATATGATCTAAGGTTAAGATCGGATTCTAACTCTGCCTGATGAGATCTCAGTTTATAATAGCTGTTGATTGATAAGATCGACACGCCAGTGTCGCAGATTTTGTACATGTCTGTGTAAATAAAAATAATCATATATAAAAGCTCTATTTGATATTGAGCACTTTTTATAAACCCGGTTGAAATTCTTTGGATTACTACCCTGTGGATGTTTTACCTGGATTATTATATATATATATATATATATATGTGTTATCGGCAACATTTAACTTTGAAAAATTTATACACAAAAACAAAAGATAAAGAACTTTTTGTTGGGAAGAAAACGTAGTTATGGTAGCCACCGTAAAAAAAACGCGTCAAAAGCAAAACAGCTGTTATATTAGAAATAAATGTTTGAAAAAGAATACTCAAAGTGTTTAGGAGTCCAAATGCTGTTGTTAAGAAGCTGATTATTTGGCGGTTGTTAGTAGAGTTTAATTTATCCTGTGTGTGTAGTAGTCCGAAAGTAGAATTATCCAATTCACAGGATCCAGAATGAAGTTTAACCGTTAGTGTGCATTACGAAAACCTCTAGCTCTCTGGTTGATCAGTGTTTCGATAGGTTACAAAAATGGATTTAAAACTGATATTTTCAAGCCGGTGTCGAGTGAAGGTATTGCTTGTAGGCGATGGTGAAAATGGGTATTTTTTGTCTGCTGGGAGAGGAAGATTAGCTGTTGGTAATGGTAGGGGGTCTGGGCAAAGGATGTGACAGGAGTGTATGTAAGCAAAGAGAGGTGGACTGGTATGTATACATACGCATACATGCATATACACAACTTTATAAACATATCTTCTTACATTTTCTTTTTAAGTAGCTAAAGGAGGAAGGCTTGGGCGCCAGCGTCAAGCTGTAAGATATTAATGGGTGGGGAAAGGAGTTGTTTATATTTTGCTAGGTGAATAAGTTTAGATAGGGGGTTGGGGTAAATTTGAATATGAAAGGAATTTGATGAAAATGAGTGCTTGACGTGCGGTCAGTGTTGTTGAGAGCATGGGTTATTATTTTATAAATTATTTTTTTCAATTAATTAGTATTTGGGGTCTTTTAATTCTTGTTTATAATTTAGATAGGTTTTAAAATTGTATTTTCTGCGGAGTAATAGTCAGATTATGGTCGCATTAATCGTGGATTTATGTATGAAATATGTAAAAGATAGTTAAATGTTCTGAAAGTGATTAATAGGTGAACATTGATACATCACGCATGCACATACATTGGCAGGTACGTAGATACACACATTCGTACATAAACCCATACATATATATAATGGGATTATGTACTAGTTGAAGTTACGGTAAGAGTAAAGTTAATGGTTAAATAATTTGAAATAAAAGATTCTACAAATATCAATTTTTATGCTTACATTGGGACAAGAAAGACGTTTTGGACTATACATCACGGACGGCTTATAGTATCAGAATGGGTCGACTTATGGGTTTTGGTGGGGTGGGGGGGGGGGGCTATAAATTGTGCGTATTTAAATTTTCTTTTATAGCGACAGTATGAATTTATCTCATTTCTTGAGTTAATGATATTCTTCTCTCTTGCAGTGATGATTATCTTTAGTGCCTCAGAAGTGCAAAGATGACAATTTTTTGCGCCTGGAATGGATTTTTTTAGGATCGACTATTTTAGAGAGAATGGGGTATTATTTGATTTAAAATATTTGACTGTATTTGTTAGGGAGGTTTTATTATTGGTGTTGGTGAATGAATACATGTGGGAGGAGATGCGGCTTTTTATATATACTCCTCTGCCGTCATCACCACCCACACTATCACATGACCCTAACATATTGGCCTCCCATCTTTTTCATCTCAAGGCTAAATTAAAAAAAGATTCAGCAGGCATATATCGTATCCCCTCTGTCCCCCTTCATAATTTAAATTCATTTTAACCGTAACCAACGTTCGCCTCCCACTTACGCCACATTTTCTAACGATGTTATACTTCAACTGACGCTTGCCACGTATCTCATATTTTGAGCTTTTGCTCAAGCGGACGCGGGTTATGAGCCGGCTGCCGCCACCACCATCCTTTTCCAAACATTCTGTACTTGTATCTTTTGTTCAGACAACTCATCCTGAGGAAGTCATATAATAAAGACGAAACATTGAATAGATAAATATTTTTTGTTTTTCCTTTTTCAATTCCTATTATATCGGAACACTTTCAAATAAAAATAGCACATTATTTGTATTAATTCCAAGAATTCAGAATCAACAAATACTTGATGTACGATCGTTTATAAGACGATTTAGAATATTTTATATTATCGAGGATTCCAAAAATTATTTTCCTCAGCGCCCTTTACATCACAAATAGAAGTTAAACAAAAACATCAAATCTTACTTTAAATATGTATATATAGTTGTTATAATCCCACTTGTAAGATTAATGTTTTTTTGTCTTGGGAAACACCAAAACTAGAAACAAATAGACAAGGAAAGTGGAGGGAAACAGCTGCATAGACGTTTCAAAAAAATGACAAGAGAAGAGGCCCACGAAAATATATGAGGACAGCAGCTAAGGACATTTGAACAGAGAAATGGAATCTCTACTGAAAGCTGCACAGGCCAATGCGATTAGGACTAATTGAAGCTAAAATCGATAAAACCCAAGAAAACAGTAAATGTATACTGTGTCGACAGAGATGAAACAGTAAATCACATTTGTACTTATCTCTCCACTGAAATTAAAATTACTTTCCGACATATCAAGGCCCCTCCCCGCGGTCTCTAGCATACTTCTACACATTTTCTTAAAACACATTCCTAATGTAGACACCTTACCTCTCTCCTACCCATAGCCATTTCAATTATATTCTCACCCGGACCCTTATTTACAAAGTTGTCTTTCACTTCTCGAAACATTTTTTCAACCATAATACACATTTTGAATAGTTTCCCCAGCCTCTCAAAATCAATGCCACACCTCACAAACATCTCAGAACCCCCTTTCACCTGTGCCATCCTAGCGGTCTCAAAAAGCTTTTCATATCCATCCAAATCTTTCTCGACCATTGACCCTCACATCCTGAACTTTCTGCGTTTCATAGTCATATTCTCTTCAAACTATCATCCTAAGGAAGTCTCACAATAAAGACAAAACGTTGATAAATACATAAACAAAAAGACATTTTTTCTTGATGTTAACAAATAGAAACATTGACGAAAAGTATTATGAGGATTGATCAAGAAAGTGGTGGGGAGTTTATTATTGAGATGTAAACAAAAGATGTTAATTACAATATCTAGATATTTCTGTAAACTTTAGTCCACGTTTGTATCAGTTGGAGTTGCGGTTAGGAAATTATGGCAGTTTGTTTAATATCTAAATCTTATATAAATAGAAATTTTGTACGTCTGTTAGGTACAATTTTATTCTGAAACGTAATAAATACATTTCGGAATATAAGATCGTAACTACTTTTATAAATGGAGAATATTGCATTAATGCAAAACACACACCCCTTTTTTCAATTAAGTTAAATAAATAAATTGTCTATTGGATCTTGTATAAATCTCAGTTAACAAAATGTTTCAAGATTGTATATGTACTCTCAGCTAAATAAATGAATTTCGAAATACGCAAATTCTATTCGTTTGTGTCATGTTAACAGTGGAGAGGAACAGTAGATAAGGCCACCCTACACAACTATTACTCACCATAGTAGGGGGGGGACAAGGTGGTAGTGTCAGAGATATGTCATCGTAGTTTCTGGTAGACCGGTTTGGCACGAGGAATATTCAGACAGAAAAATCTCTGTAAGCAGAGCCGGCAAGAGGCATTGTAAATCTCAACAAGCAACACACTTTCTAGAAGTCCTGACTGGAGATGATGGCGACTCCGGATGGCTTCTACAAAGGAGTTGTATTTGACAAAAGATTCTGCACTTTGAATTTTAAGAAAAGATTAATTATTGAACATTTTTTTAATTTTATTCCATAAATAGGTAACCATGTATATTGGCCTGAAGTTTTCAAATAAAACTCTTTGAAAATCAAAGCGGTTTAAATGTACAAACGTTTCCGTTTGAAATAACCTTTTTTCAGAAAAACCCGAAATTGAACAAGGAAACCTGTTCTCTTTTCCTCCGGCACATAAAAACATTTTTTTAAAAATAATATTCAGTTTTTGAAGTGGGGTCCAACGATGTACTCGTTCATTTGGTGGGAAGATGTAAGTATGATGACATTTAGTCTTTGATCACTCAAGTTATACCCAGTACATCCCTAACAACGAAATAAGGGGCATCATATAGTTTTATCCGAGTATTGAATATTTATTATTTAAATTTCTTTGACTAAATTAACTTTAAATTATCACGTCTTTGATCAAATTGAAATTACTTATACCAGCTGCTGCTAACCTTTATCTTTGATTTCATTAGCAATACCCACCAAACATAAAACACTTTGGATAAACACACATTTAAAGGAGGTTCTACTAAAATAGTCATATTTTAATAACCAAAGCACTTTAAATGCTCAAAATATCACCATTTTGTTATGAAATTTTAATTTGAGTATTGATTTACTCCTCTCCAGGAGTTAGGCACAAGGCCAGTTTTTATTTTACTCCCACAAGTAAGATGTGACCCAAGGTCGGGTCGAGAAAGTGGGGTTTGAAAAGCCAGCGTCCGAGAGGTGAGCACTCTAGCAATTAAAAATTGCTTGGGCAGTCCCATCGCCATTCCCCGGTAAGGGTGCCTTAGGCAGTAAGCAATAAACTTACTCCTCCTCAAAGAGGGGAGGCAAAGCCTGGGAGGATGGATCTCCTAGAACTGCACATAGACCGGCATAAATCAAGCCCCGAAGGCCAAGCCAATACCAGTCTATGGGGCGCAGTATCCATCGGAACAGATACTACACTTTGATCTTAGACAAAGGCACTTTTAGATTAGTTAGTTTTAATTATTGTTATAGATTTCTGCTCTTAACCGAATATAATTAACACAATGAATTAACCCCCCTCCCCCCCAACGTATTTCCAAGAAAATGTTATTCAGTTAAGTGTACTTAGGAGTAATTTGTATTTCAACTGCTAGCTGCTAAATTTCACAAAACCATGTTAGCAAAAAGATATTTTTTACTTTCAAATAAAGTGTACTCTACCATTTTGAAAATATTCCCTTTAAAAAAAACAGCTCCCCCCTAGTTAGATGGAATTAGCCCAAAAATGGTTTTATTTTTTAATTTTTGATGTTATAAAATGTGGAATAGTATATGCAGTTGTATTATAGATGAATCGTGTCACAAACCTAAGTCAAGACAGTACGAGTGTGTGTGTGTGTGTATATATATATATATATATTTCTGAATATGTAAAACTAGCTGCACGAGTGTTGGAGAGGCTAATGAAAAAAAAATTTTCTTTCTTCATATATTAAAAGATTCGTTTTAGTTTAGCTTCCCATAAATATTTGAGTAATTATCAAAATTAGGTATAGGAGAGAAACCTGGCTTTTGTGAGATTCTTATCAATAGATAAGTGTATATAGCAAGATAAATTTTTCAGCTAAGCGGCTGGTTGGACAGATGCACTTATGTAGATGGTGATTTTGGCAGTTGAAAAACTAGAACTTCTTGCATGATATTGCCATTTTTATTTATTCCTATGCACTAAGCTAAATCTTGTGTAACATCAATAGATTGTAGAGGATGATAAATGCAACCAGAAAAACCCATGCTTACTTAGACGCTTAAGCAATTTGTGAAATAAATTCTTTGGTGACTGTGGAAATAAAATAAATGCTAAAAAGTAGAGGGCTCGGATCCAGAAGAATTTAGGACTATTGAAGTATCACAAATCAAACTAGTTAAGAATGAAAAAAAAAAAAAAAAGTTAAATAATGAAATTTCAACTAAAATGGCCATGTACGTAATAACAGTTGATTTCATGTGAAAAATAAAAATGGTGTTTTTCAAATTTGGTGTGCACAATGTCTCCATGAATATACAGATAACTCCATCTTTAACAAAAAAGCGCACTTGTCAATATGGTGAGCTTGTCTTTTAAACTTTTATTTTATTCCCCACAAAATTAAACAGTATTTTTTTTGTTTATTTGAAAAAAAGAAGTAGGATGCAAAGGAGGTTAATCATGTAAAACTTGCAGATGAAAATGAACCACTCGCATCCTAAAACTAAATAGCCAGAATGAAAGACATTTAAAATCATATGAAAACATGTTTTTTTTTTAAAATCAAAACACTAAGTCACTCAATTCAAGGGGAATAATTCAGTAAAGAAACGGCTTCATTATTTTACATGTTCAATAAATGTAAACAAAATTAAATTAATTCGGATAGAAAATATTTTGTCTAATATTAATCACATTTGAATCTTTTAGTTTCTAAAATTAAAACTGTTGAAATATTTTAATCTTATGGACAGAATAAATATTCTAAGAAAATCTAAATGTTTTTTAGATTGTTTTTTTAAGTTGTACTGAAGAATAAAATTTAAGAGATTTCTAATGTATCTTTATTTGGTGATGCTACTCGACAACAGGAAATGTTGAATAGCGACCGTGTAAAGAGTTGATTTAGGCAATATTTTGACCAAATACATCAATGGGATATATACGGCTTCGATGAATGCCAATAGTTTTTTTTTTTATACTTGAAATTTTAAATATTATTGAAAAGATGAACTCTTATTTTTTTACCTCATTCTTAAATGGAAACAATGAATATCAGCGATTTACTCCATTTCAATTTTTTCTTTTTTTTTACACTTAAAGTTTTTGTTAAAGTTCTAACATTTCCAGTAAACCAAATTCTAAGATTCAATGATTTAAATGGAACAGAACATGAAAGAAATACGTTATTCACTGAAATCCTTTCAGAAAATATGAAAAGAAATTGTTGCAAAAAGTAAAATAGCTCCCAAAATTATTAAAGGGAAGGTGAAAAAAATTCATGGTTTTTGTTTATGACTAACATGTTGATTTCAGTTTGTGTTTTTTTTTTAAAAAGAAAATTTGTCCAGATTATAAAATCTTGACAAATTTTCTTTTCACAAGAATTAAAATTAAACAAATTTAATGTGTTGAATTATTATTCTAAATGACACGAATAGCATTCAAATGACCTTTTGTAAACGCCACCATTGTGACAAGAAAGGATAATCTAAATCAGGGGCAGGCAACCTTTTCAGAGTGAGGGCCAGATGAGACTTTTGGAAGGCGATCGTGGGCCGGAGTGAAAAACGAAATCTCACAATTACTATATTTTGTTTACATGAATAAATTGTGCAAAAATTGCATTGAACACTCGACAAATCTGATCAGGAGACTTCTGTATGTGATGTCATAAAAGGTGGCAACAAAGAGCCATTTTGGAATCATAGAAAATAATGACGGGGAAAGTAGCAAGTTGATCCAGCATTCGTTTTGACACACCTCGCATAGGTTCTATGTTTCATGCCCTTCCCTCCTTTCCTATTTTTATCTCAGGCCAAGGATTTGAAATTAATAGTTAAAGAAAAATGAAATATACATTTTCATCCGACTGTAAATCTTAATCGAAACCTACTTTTACATCTATGTCACAAAATGATATGAGTTTTACTGGGAGGTCTGCGGGCCGGATTGCAATAATAAAGCATAGCAGGATGGCAGACCGGAGGTTTGCCCACCCCTGATCTAAATGAATAAATGCAAAAGTTTTTTTTCATTCATCAAACCTATATTACATACAAAAAGGGCTCCATGTTAGTTAAGTAAATAATGTTTCTGTACGTCTAATTTGCATAATTATTTTTTAAACAGTTTATAATAATTAGTTTTGTGTTATATACTTTTAATTTTCCCTATATATGCAATAGTTTCGGCGATATTAACAGCAGTTAATTGAAGTGATTAAATAATAAAAAGGATAAATTACCAAAACGTTTAAAATATTTTCCAGGGAGGTAATTGGAATAGCAGCTTTTTTTTTTTTACAATTATATTTGTTGACAGTACAACAAAAATATTGCGCAGTAATATTTTTGTTGATGAAGTCTAAATGGAAACATTTCAAGTATTAATTGTAAAATGAAAATTTGCAAATTAAATTTTTTTTTTTAAATCTGATTAAATTTTCATCATCCCAAATTATCTTAAAAAAAAAACAAAAAAAAAACTTATTCTATACAATCATTCGATTTGTTGTCTTAAAATTACAATGCAATTTAAGATGTAACAAAGTAAAAATATTCATGAAGATTTAATTTGATATCGATTTAATTTTAAAAAGATTTTATCTTCCTGTCCTGCATGTGATTTGAAGAGTTTTTCCCTAATATTAAAGTTAGAGAAAAGAATCGCTATTAAAATTAAATCTATTAATATTTGTTATTACATCTTAAATTGCATTGTAATTTCAAAACTACGAATCAAATGATCGCATAGAATGTCGGCTTTTGGATGCTGAAAACGTACACAATGTAAAAAAAAAAAAACGTCCCTAAACAAATATTCCTATTTACTTGACTCCCCACAAGGGAAAAGTTAGACACAAGGAAGACTTTTAATGTGGGGTCATCCAGCTACCCCAAAAGCAGCACTCTTGATTGGAACAAAAATTTAAATTGCCTCAGTTTAGAAGGACTTCTTCACAGACCGAGGACAGAATAGACAAAGTGTAAAGAGCAGAACAGATACTACACTTTGTTCTAAATAGTTATTTAATTATCACAATAGTTTTCAAAAGGAAGTTAACGTTTTGCCATCTTTTAGCTAATTTTTTTAAATCACTTTGTTCCCGAACAAAATAATTTAAAAAAAGAACATGCACACAATTTTTTTTTGAAATGAGGTTAGCTAATTTCTTTCCTCCTGGATGGAATTGAAATTTCTTTTTACTACCAAATTGTTTTTAAATATGGCTTTAAACATTTCTGTACCTCTAAATTACATACCCTTGTTTTAAATCTACTATTTTCTAATGAAAACGAACGAACATGACTATATTTTACCTATAGACCGTTGGTTAGTATGTGCTTTACAGTGAGTGGTGTTTGGCAGGGAAAGCATTGTGGTTGTATTTCTCCTTTTAGGAGGTAGGCATGTGTTAAGTGTGTATGGCCTATTCTTAGTCTAGTGATGATGCTATTTTGTTTTCTGCTGTATGTTTTTTGTTTTTTTTTGCTTTGTTATTTTTAGTGCGATTTGATAAAGTTTATTGTTGGGGAAATTATTCCAATAATTTTGCCATTTATTTTGAATATATACGTTGATACTTCTTTTGAGGTCTGTGTACGGGATTTTGAAGGTGGGGTCGATAGGTTGGTTGTGGGCTGATTTTGCTGCGATGTCAGCTAATTCATTGCCTTGTATGCCAATATGGCTGGGTACCCAACAGAGTATGATTTCATTTTTATTCTTTAGTTGCTGGAGTTTCGTGAGTAGGTTTGCAATTAGGGGGTTATTTGTTTTTTTATTTTTGATTGCTATAATGGCAGATTGAGAATCGGTAAAGATGATGAATTTCGAGGCTCTATTTTCTTTGATTAGGTCTAGGGCCAGTTTGTGATATGACTAACGATTCAAATAATACCAATTAAATTACTGCTAAAATTTACAGTAAACTGAAAATATAAATTGGCCAAAAAACTTTAAAATGGAATGGTAAAGAAGCACACCAAAAGGAATTGGACGATTCTCCAAATATTTTATGAAGAATTTCATTAAATAGATTTTTAATGTATCTTTATTTGGTGATGCTACTCGGCAATAGAAAATGTTGAATAGCGACCGTGTAAAGAGTTGATTTAGGCAATATTTTGACCAAATATATCAATGAGATATATACGGCTTCGATGAATGCCAATCAAACTTCAGAAAAAACATTTTTTAAACTTATTGTTACTGAAAAGATGAAATAAGTTTAGAAAACACATCTAAAATCTTAGAAAAGTCGACTTGTGGATACACAGGGATTTTACTGTTGTCGGGTGAAAAATAAGTTCATATTTGCTCTAATTCAAGGTTAATAAAATTAAATGGAAAGTTGTCGCGTTTTTAAATATTTTTTCTTTAAGTTGAATTTTATTTTAGAATAAAACTTTTAAAAAAATCTTCACAATATCGTGAAGTTGAAGAGTAAATTGTCCGATTAAACATTCTTTAACAGTATTTAGTTGAAAACTGGGGGGGGGTCCAAATTTACACAAACCCACTGCTGAAAAAATAATCAATATTTATCGGAAATCTTTATCTTTTTTATAGAGTACGGGATATACATATGTATCCTTATTTGGTGATGCTACTCGACAATAGGAAATGTTGAATAGCGACCGTGTAAAGAGTTGATTTAGGCAATATTTTGACCAAATACACCAATGGGATATATACGGCTTCGATGAATGCCAACATTTTTAAGTTTTAGAAATTAATGGCATTTTCTAATTTTTGTATCACCTGTAGGAGATTAATTATTTTTGTGTAAAAAAGAAAAATAAATGTTCACCACATCTAATTATAAGTGAAAGAGTTTTTCTTAAAATGGTTTTGTCATTAGATATTTTGTAAGTCTAGATTCACGACTATAGAAATGAAGAGACACAAAGGCATATAAAAATTTCAGGGGTGCATAAGAGCTACATGGGTTTTGAGGATGAATTAATTTCACTATTAAAAAAAAATGATCCAATTAAATTCATCTGCTTCGTAATCCTTCCATTTAATGACATTTTTTTTAATTATTTGAGTATTTGAAGAATTACGAATTCGGGAACATTTAATACTTTCAACTGAGAAAAACGTGAGAAAGAAAAAACTAAAAACGATTAAAAAAAAAACTACTTTTTTTTTTTTAATCAATCACAATGGATTGAGATTTGTGTAAGAATTGATAGTTGAAATAAAAGATAAATTCGTTATAAAACGATGAAGGATTAATATTTTAAAGAAAAAAGCATTTTTCCGATGAAACCCAAATTGAAACTTTTACAGCAACAACAATTTGCGAAAGAGTAAATTGGCCAAGTGATAACATTTCCCCAAGTTTGTACTCCTGGTGCATTTAAGACTGGAAACTTTTCATTACGGTCATTTTCAACTCTGACACTTGGTAAGCTAAAAGATAGGTGTCACTAGTTTACAAAGAATTTAATATTTTAAGTTTTCGATCAATTAACATTTCTTTGTCGTAGTCATCCAACATGTAAGACAGAATACATTAGTTTGGCTCGTCTACATTGAATTTTTTTTTATTTCTGGACAAAGATTAGTAACTAGATAAAGATTCTTTTTCCATCACATACAAAACCATAGTAGGAAATAGATACTAAAATAAAATAATTTCACTGAAAATTAAAACAAATTAGGGTGAATGGTTAGCGTTATTGACTAGCAGAAACAGAAAAATTAGTTTAAATTAAAAGATTTTTAATGTATCTTTATTTGGTGATGCTACTCGACAATAGGAAATGTTGAATAGCGACCGTGTAAAGAGTTGATTTAGGCAATATTTTGACCAAATACATCAATGGGATGTATACGGCTTCGATGAATGCCAATCAAACTATTTAGGATAGGGTTTTTTTTTTTTATATTTACAGTTTAAGGATGAAATATTTGGAAACTTGAATCTAAAATCCAGAGAATCTGACAATTTTCTGGGATGAAAACTAGAATTTCCTTTAAGACCGTTTTCACAGATACTAAATTAAGATGGAGGGAATGTGGTTTTGCTTAAAATTTGGGGTTGTTATTTAGAAACGAAAACAGTCCAAACTATCAAAACTTTGAGGAGGAAATTCATCTAATATTAGATGGTTTGCCTTTCACCATACGTCCGACGTATCTCTGAACATTTATAGTTTTAAAAAAAGCCAAAATGAGATCTGAGAATAAAACCGAATCCCGTCAAAAAGAAATGAAGCTAAATAAACTTAACAGATTTTCCAATTAACGCTAACATTTGATGATTACGCAAGATGTCATTAAAATAATCTTTCGCCTTTTAGAAAGGCGATCATATAAAATGGGCCACAAAAAAAGTATTTTCAAGTAGAGTGATGATATATATTTTTTTTTAAATGCATCCAATCAGTCTGTTTGTTTGGACACGTCTTAATATACGTTAGTCTAGATTTGACAAAACCGTTTTTCATGTCTATTTAAATGCGTTTCAGTTTTATCCTTAAAATAGAAAAAGGGCAAACCTTTTTGAGGAAAACCCGCTTCAATACAAAAAGGTTGAATGAAAGAGCAAAACAAATTGAGAGTAAATTTTCCATTTCTGCTGTTTTATTTTGCCGCCATTTACATGATTTATTGTTGTTGCTTTGCAGCGATTCTTTTGTCTCTCTCTTCAGAAACAGTCAGCCTGACACCCTTGCCTCGGGGCAGAGACACCCAAGGTTTGTTGCCTTTGCCAATAATAAAGACGTTCTTGATTCTGAAACAAACACAAATACATTAGAGACAAAAACAACTACACAAACAACAATGTTTTTTAATTTACAATTCTTTTTAATATTTCTTTTAATTATTTTTGGTAGTAAAAATTTTTTTAAAAATGAGATTACTAGATTTAATTAAAATCGATATTCTGCATACAAAATGGGGTTTCGATATTTAAAAATCTGACCAAAGGAGAAAATATATGTTGGGAGCCTTTGTTTTCCAAACCGGGTTACAAAAAACGTGATGAAATCGTTGACTTTTCAAAGTAAAAGAAAAAGATGAGAAAGGATTTACCTTGTGGCAAAGATATGGCCAAGTGTGTCTTTCACGTGGACAATGTCAAAGGATCCTGGATGTCTATCTCTGTGGGTAACAATACCTACTCGACCAATGTTGTGACCTCCAGTAATCATGCACAAGTTACCTAAATAGAAAAGGTCAGCAAATAAATGAAACAAGCACAAACAGAAGGGCGGGGTTCACTACATCATCTGGTTTCATCTTTAATATCAAAGAGTGGCTTGAACAAAATTTATGGTATTTTTTGTAAAACTGGAGAATGTCCTCAAAGGGAGATAAATTGGTGTTTCTTAACTACAAATTTTTATGGGATGCTAACTTGTTATTGTGGAAAAAAGTTGTTTCTTTTTTTATCTTAAAAATCGAAGCAAACAGATGGCCATTTTACAGATTAGGATACTACTTAATGGCACATCAACCCCCAAGGGTCATTTCATGCGATGTGGGAGGGAATATCCTTCATTTGAGTCTTAAGGCAGTGAGTCATTTATAGGGATGTTAGTTGAAAGGGTTGCTATTTTTTTTTTATTGTTCGAGGTTAGATGCATCCTGTTACCCCCCCCCCCCCAAGGACCTAAATTTCGATTTTGTCTTTTTTTGTACTGAATTTTTAGATGCAAGAGAAATCCGAGTTATCTTTTTTGGCGATCAACACCTTTAGTTTTTTTTTCAAAACAAAATTTGAAATCTTAAAGAAACCAACTCGTTCATTTTTCAGTAGATCTATCACCTTTCTACATGCTAAAAGCTCTGCAGTTAATGAACAGCAGTTATATGCGTTTTGTCATGTGAAGGAAGGTAGGAATCAAGTTCGATAGCAATTTTGTACGAGTGAGGAGGGGGAGGAGGAGGAGGAGGAGGAAAGGGAAAAAAAAAAGGTTGTTAGTTACCAGAGTCAAATTTGATGAATTCCTTAATTTTCATGGAAGCCAAATCAAGTAGAATACTGTCGTTGACTTTGATGAGTGGATCAGGGTAACGGATAGTACGGCCATCATGTGTACACAAGAATGGAATACCCTTGGGTCCAGTCTGTACCCTTGTGACGCGGCAAAGTTTGTACTGAAAAGAAAGAAAGTATCAAAATCATGTTTGTGAAGAAAAGGATAATGTTTCCTCGATAATGTCTGTTGGACAGAAATAGTTCATTTAAACAAAAATACTATTGACGTATGCAGGACGGAACGAAAGTCAGATTTTTGAGAAAATAATTATCGATTTCTATTAAAAAAAGATCAGACGTTTGATATTTTAAACATTCAAGTGCGAAAGACTTGATTTCAAACAAATTAAATAAAGGAATTTAACCCCCCCCTCTCACCTTTTTAAAACTTTTTATTAACCTCAAACAAGATATGTTGAGACTGAACCAGGGAAACGGAAAGAATTCCAAAGGCAAGCGGTTTGAGGAATAACTATCGGAGTAGAAAACTCTAGCATCTAGGAACCTCTAGAGTGAAGGGGTGAGATTTTGCTGCTAGTTGGGTGGGTCAGGATATTTTCGTTGCACCAAGTTTATCGGGACACATTTCATGGAAGTACTTGTAAAACAAGAACAGGGATGCAACATTACAGAGATGGGGCAGGGGCTGGAGCGTGGCAGACAATGCAGGACCAATTCAGTTAAACTTATTTTTGTACCCTGTCCGAGAAAGAGTAGTGGTTGGTGCACCAGTCCAGATGTGGCAACAATACACCGTGCATGAGTGAATGGTGGCTTTGTAGAGATTTAGGATACTGACTGGTGTGAGAAGCTTTCTAGCCAAGTAGAAGTCTATCTTCTGTGGCGCAGCATTTTTTACGTATTATTCAAGTGAACGTAGCCTGAAAATGTCAGACTCTCAGGAAGGGGGCTATCGGTGGTTGGAAACGTTTCTTATAACAGTTTAAAAACTGCAGGTTTGTGGAACTCTTCCTGTTGACCGTTTCCCTCCTACCTATAGCCGTGGTCTTTTCAAGACTAAGGCCAATAGGCATGTCCTGTCTTTGTGATAATATTTCGTTCTTGTGAACTCCTTACATCAACTGGCTTCATGCCTTGTCTGGAGCGATTTCCATAAAAAAAAATTGTTAAAGTAAAGAAACTTCGTTTGAATAGCATTGAATGTGATCATCTATTTGCGTCCCATTCTATTACAGACTGGAGATCATTTTCAAGGGATTCAATCATTGCCTCAGATATGAATGTATTCAATTTGCCCGTATGCCGAGGATAGAGCATGGTGTTATGAGCAGTCACAAAACGAATCTGGCTGAAATGTCGCTGGACGGAGGAATGGCAGGCAGCAGATAAATCAAGGTTGCACAGATTTGTGGAGGACCCGGATAATCTACCAGACACGGACCTCCCTCGCCGACAGTGGACAATACTCAACCGCCTCAGGACAGGTGTCGGCCGTTTCGCCGCGACCATGAAAAGATGGGAACTCAGCTGTCTGCGGTTACTCTGAACAGAAAGTAGACCACATCATAGTCCTGCCTCAAACATCGACCACCCAACGGTGAAGCTGACATAGCTGTGCTAGACAACAAAACATTAGCATGGCTTTTCTCAACCGAGCTGGTGATCTAACAGTGAGATGCTGTGAAGCAAACGAAAGAAGAAGCAGATACACCATTCTCAGATGCGATTTTAGCAGGGAGGTCGTTTATGAAGATCAGAAAGAATAAAGATCCTAACGCCCACATTAATTTCTCCATTTGACCAGAAGAATACTCAAAGGATTGAAGTCGGATGCCGAAACGTCATTCTGCTAACTTGTATTTCATGTTGTCGAACGAAATAGTAATGAAAAAAGAAAAAGATTAAAATTACTTGGAAACCTGTTGACAACATAAAACCACAATTGGTTTATTATTGCAATCGAGGTTTTTTTTGTTTTAATTAAAACTTCTTTTGATGCCTAACTGATTTCTAATGTTATGCAACTAAGTATATTCTTTGATCTAAACCGGCATCCGACCAAAATTTGTAATTCTCATTCATGAAAGCATTTTTCAAGATTCTTATATTTGTACTTTAGCAAATACACACTTTCATGTCAACTGTCTTTAACCAGAAAATAGGATTTAACCCCCACCCCATAGAACTACAAAAAGGCTCAACTGAGAAGAAAAAAGTTCACATAACGGACTTGTTTTTTTTCCATTCATTAGGTGGTGATGGAAGGAGGCTTAACGAAATTAGAGTGTTCCTCTCAGAATATTGAAGACCAGAAGTGGTGACCAATAAAGACTGGCTAGCTAAATAAGCTTTACTTTGGGGAAACCACTTCTATCGCAAGACATTTTTAATTTAACCTGTTGGTTCCATTTCTTTATCATTCCATGTATTTTCATAAAGATAAAAAGGGAAATTTTACTAACTTTTGCTTCATCCGTCTTAATACGGTGAATGGCAAATCTTCCTTTAGCGTCATAAATCAAGCGGAAATGCTCGTTGGTTTTTTCAATGGTAATGACATCTGAAAAGAAAAAACAAATTCAATTAAAACTTTTCATTCAGTCCAGTTCTATTCAGCATTACATTTTAATTTTGGAACACAAAACGGAAGTTTACAGAGAATATCAAATTCACAAGCGATCCTCAGCCAGCCGCATGTATATCCCGAGAAGATGACATACAGCATTCCAAAATGGTCACCCATCTGATACTTGCCAGGCTCAATGTCGCTTAACTTTGGTGATCTAACAAGAACTGGTGTGTTAACGTGATTATGGCATAATTGGGAAAAAAGTATAACTTTTTGTGCACATCTCAAATAAGTTAATCAGTTTATTTAGGGTGATTAAAACATCAAATTCACATTAAAAACAGGGTTATTCGCAAAAGTAACATAGCCCTGATTTATGTTTAGCTTTTGTAAGTATGGATGTCCGGAAAGACAATCTCAATAAAAATCAATGACTTTTTAAAAAAGTAATTACATTAAAGATAATTGAATAAAAATAAAGTCTTGAAATTCTTTATTTATTTATTTATATTAAAAATTAAATAAAATTAACGTCATGGAATCTTTTCATTACAGACATTCCTTAGAGAAAATTTGTACGTGTCCAAAAATATGAATTTTTTTAATTAATACTAAAAAAATAAGTAAATAAAATTAATGTCATGGGATTTTTTAATAATTTGTTTTTGTCAAAAATTTATTTCTTTAAAATTCATAATACAAACGGATATAGTATAAGATATTGCCAAAAAAAAAAAGTGACATTTGCGAGCAGAGGTTCAATATAACCCTTTCAGACATCACTATTTACTAAACGTATTAAGTCAGGGCTGGGTTACTTTTCCGAACAAACAAAAATAGAATATATTTCTAATATACTGATCATGTGACAGACGTTCTATGGTTAACTGATTTGCAAAAGGACATCTCATTAATTCACCATTCAATGACTAGTTTTATTTATGATAGTTGTTTACCCATAGTGTTTTTTTTTTATTTTTATCGTGGATCGAAACTTAGCATTTGGGGATGAAAAGTCTTTTCTGGTAAATTTACTTCTAGAGATTGCCATCTACACTGAAAATTAAAAACAACCTCTCCTCCATATTGCGATCAAATCAGTGAGTCGAATATCCTCCACCCAATAAGTTTACAAATATTTTTAGTGGATAATGGTATTGTATTTGGAGTGAAAAAGTTTCTTTCAGTCCATTTACTTCTAGAGTTTTCTCAAATTTCCCATGCAACACGGGTCCCTCTCGTATTACAAAATATTTGCCTCATCTAAATGGGCGATTCCAGCATTTTCAAAAGTTACATAATCTTAAGATGAAAAAATAAAATTTTACTACAGAAAAGTAGTAATCAACTCCTCTAAAATACATGAAAATTATTAGTACGGTTAATATACAATGTCTTTAAACGGAATAGTTTTAAGACAGAAGTTTCAGGGACGGGGGTCTATAAAAAAATGCTAAGATTTCCATCATTCTGAATTTTTCTAAAATTATTCAGTTGTCATTTATTTGACAAAATATAAATACAACGAATAAAGATTAACATTAAATTATTAAAAAAAAATTAACTCGTCTTTCCCAGACTTTTTTTTTTTTTATTCATCTTAAAAATAAGATTTTCTTTAAAAAAAAAGCTAAAATATTTGTACTTTTCCCTGTAATTGATAAATTAGAAAGATTTTTTTTTTTTAAATATTCATGACCCAATCACAGATTTACATACTAAAAAACATTAAATACACTCAGTGACATTACTTTTTTTTTATTACTAAAAGCATGTCACTTAATACTATCAGTGAGGCCATTCTTCAACATGATGCATTAAGGTTAAATATTTTAAGGTAACTGCCTCAAAATGAACTTATTTTGCACACATCGTGAATTGATTGTTCTTAAAAATGTATTTTTTTAAAGTAAAATTGAAGGCAAAATCTGTTTTTTACTTGCCTAAACATGAATAAAAATGTTCGACCATAATGCATCCCTAAGCATGTAAAAAGGATGGATACATGTTTTAAATGGACAGCGACAGTATTTTTTAAAAATACGTATTTTGTTAATCTTTTGGTAAATATAATGGTTTTATACAATAAGATGACATTTTTTAATTATAAGTTTAACCAGAACTGTAGGCTAAAACGGTTTTATATAGGGTGAGGTAATTGTTAACTTTGCAGAGTTTTCCTTTCTGCAGAGAAAGCGAAAATGACATTCTTTTAATGAAATAGGGAGTAGATTGGGTCACTCTTGATTCGGAGAATGATGATATTTTTGGAGATTCATTTGGAAAATAGTATAGCTCTCATTACACCATTGCTTCCTTCCATAAAACATGAATGGACTTGCACAGAATCATTCAAAAGTGGCATCATGAATGATTTGGTGAAGCTAAAAAAAGAAGTCCTATTTTACCACATCTTCATTGTGTTGCTAGCAGTGGTGGTACTGATACTGTTAGCAGAACAAACAAACAAAAAAAAAAAGACCCTTGAAAGAGTCGTCAAAAAAAAAAAAAAGCAATCCATAATTGTTTTTGTTACTCACCCATGAATCCGGAAGGATATGTGGGATCAGTCCTAACTTGGCCATCAACCTTAATCAATCTCTGCTTTACGATCTTCTTGACTTCATCCGAAGTGAGGGCGTACTTCAGACGGTTCCTAAGGAACAGAATCAGGGGGAGGCATTCCCTCCATTTGTGTGGTCCAGTGCTGGGTCGGGGAGCCTACACAGGTTACAAATAGGAAAAACACATTTAAGAATAAATCAGAGGGGGAAAAAAAAAAAAAAAAAATCACGGTTTATGAGAAAACTGATGGTGTTTGAATGCAACCCCTATATGTAAAAAGAGAGGGGGGGGGGGACTCTTTAAGAGCTAATTAATGGGGAGATAATCATTGATTAACATCTACAGAAACGTTAACAAAGCCTCCAATGGTAACAATGGGTTTCTAAATAACGTTATTATTTCAGCACTGTCCATAAACTGTATAAGTTCAAAAACAATGGAGAATAATGAAGATACTTTTTGTCGCCGAAATAATGTTATTTAGAAACCCATTCTTAACATGGGAGGGGGACTTTAACTATTTTTGTTATCTCCCCTTTAGTCGAGTCTTAAAAATAGAGGTTTTCTTTTTTACATATAGGGGGTGAACTCTAGCACAAAATTGATATTTTTGTTTGGTTTAGGGTACAAATGAATTTTACTAACAATTGATTAAACCAGAAATTATTTTGGAATATCACAATAGTAAGCTAAAGTCAGCCATTTTATTAATAGACAAAAAAAATGGCTGATGTGTTTACTTATCGTGACACCTATTCGAAATACATTTAAAGCTTCAATTCAAGTTCTGGCTTCAGTTTAATGACAAAAGTCATTCGACCAAAGAGAAAGATCCGTTCATTCCTATTTCAGTCACCTGAATTATTTAGAGTGAAATGGTTTTCAGAATTACTCAAATATTGTTCGAATTAAATAAAAAAGTACACATGAAAGATCGGAATGACAATTAGAAAAATGTAGCCACTATTTCTATAAACAAGTTGAGAGAGGCTAGATAAGGAAGAACGATAACTCAAGTTCCATTAGCTGGAAAATTATGAACTTGAATTACCGTTCTTCCTTAAATCTTAACTTGTCTATAAAGATGGCGACTACATTTTTCCGGTTTAGTTGTCATTTCGGTGTTTCATACGTACAATGAAACTTGTTACAACTTTTTATAAAAAAAAAATTTGAAACTCATTTCACTTTAAATAATTCACGTGACTGAAGTAGGAATTAATTATTTTCTCATACACAAATGTTAAGACATTAATCAATTTTTTTTTTAACGTTAAAAATGTTGCTAAAATAATGAAAATACTTACGAAGACTCCGCCGAGTTTAGCCAGCATCCAATGTTTGGGAGCGGACAAGCGCTTCACGTGCTTTCTTCGACCACGGTAACCCTGGAGGTGGAAACAAACAAACAATTAATGCCAATCAAACTTATTTTTTTAACTTTTAAATGATTTTAAAAAGGAAATAAAAACGAGGAATTTATACATACTTTTCGAATTATCTATTGCCATTTCGAAGCAAGAGACGGAGTAAGGTTTGAGGACAATTTCGAAAAATAATTACAACACTAAACTTTGGAATATAAAGCCAATTCAGAATCAATTTTGAAAGTCAAGGTAAGATGTGACACAAGGTCGGGAAAGTGGAATTAGATAAGCCAACGCTCGAGAGGTGAGCACCTTGGCCATTAAAAATTGCCTGGACAGCCCCGTCGGCATTTCCCGGTAGGGGCGCCTCAGGCAGTAAGCAATAAACTTACTCCTCCACACAGAGGGGAGGCAAAGCCTGGGAGGGTGGACCTCCTAGAACTGCACAGGAAAGCGTGCAGTATCCATCGGAACAGATACTACACTTTGATAATGGCCACATGAATCAATTAAAAGAAAATGTCCAGCTCAGTCGTTCCAAAATAACTTGGAAGCCTTTAAATTGGCGAAAGGAAAGCAATCTTTGGCTAGAATCGAAATTTATAGAGAAAAAAAAGGAGCAATTTACGAAAGGAATCGTTGTAATATCTCGCATATTTTGACCATTGATTCAGAGAAATTGTTTTTTTTGCTCGAAAACAAACATTCGTTTAATTTTGTTTACCCGACGTCGCCATTTGATTTCGATAAATCATTATAGATTAGCAGGTTTTGAACTATATTAAATTGTCTAAAGAAATACATAAATAATGCTAGGATTATTTTGTGTTGTGGGCATTAAACAAAAGGGAATTATTTTTGCTATAAGAAAACATGGCCGCTAGCGATTAAAACAAGATATCAGAATTTTATTCTTAAAACTTTAAAATAAATTAGAATTTTATTTCAGGAAAAGAAATAAGAATTTAGGACTAAGAATCCAGTTTTTCTAAAGTTTGGACAATAATAAAAAAAAAAAAAATTTGTTTTAAACGAAATATTCCAACAGTCCCTATAGTATAATTGAACGAGCTAAAGATTTGTCAAATATTATGGTGGCTTATTTCTTCAATATTCACAGATGCGAACTAAGTTTAATAAAATTACAGGTGGAATAAAAGTTGAAAACAAAAACTGGAAGAGGGGGGGGGGGTTAAATGACACCATTTTGAATTTCAATATAGGGTTCCAAACTCGACTGGAAAAATGTTTTTCACGTTTGACCAGAGGTATATATTCTCTCGAAAAGTAAGAGAAACACAATTTAAAATATTTTGGGACAAGATATGCTGGATAATCGCGTGAGAAAATTCTTAATTTATGACAAGGTTGATAGACACACGTGTGCAGTCTCAATTTCCTCGTAACAGTTTGAATGACCGACAAATTTGAAAAAGAGAATTGTACATTGAATATATACACAAGTAAATATCGAATAAACGTATTTACAGACAAAACTTGATTAGCATTCAAAAATGGGGAACGTGTATTTTATTTGCACACAATTTTACGACTTGGATTCTCGTTCTACAATTCGAAAAATCAGTGGGGTTTCACTTTGGGCTCGATTCGACATTTAATAGAAAAGAGATTTTACTAATCATCAACAGCTTATGTATAATTTAACAATGTAGAAAAGCACTGTTAATCTAAAATAATTACAATTAAAACATTAAAAAAAGTCGCATGTGTCTAAGTTTCAGCCAGCATGGCGATAAGCCGGGGTATAGAAATATTTCGTACAAATTTACGATTAAAATAAAAACAAATAATATTGCTAATAATAGAAAAAAGACATGCCATGATTTCTGGACGTTAAAACAAATTGAAAATAAAACGATTAAATTGCTTCATAAAGGAAGATGGAAGTGGATTTAAGAGAGAGAAAATAAGCATACTCACCATGTTGAAAAATTATATCTAAAAAGGAAGAGTTACTTCAATATGCGCAGGCGCAGAACTTCAAAATGAGGTTGATATCCGGTTTGGAGTTTCCGCTTCCGGTAAAAACTGAAAAAAAAATGGAAGTTAATGAAAATAAACGCGGTCAACTAACTCGTCGTGTTAGTCAATGGAAACGGACGAATGAGGTGTTTTGTTTTTAATGGTTTTAGCTGGTCAATTTTCCCCGTAATTATCTCCCTTGTTTACCATTTTTGTGTAAATAAAAATACAAGTTTCGAAAAAAACAACTGAGAAATATCTATTTGATGTGCGTGCGTAACCTGGCACGGGCTGAATATATCCTATACCAAAAAAAAATCACGCAAGTAGTTTTTAGTTTACAAAAGAAAATTAGCCTTTTGGCTAAGATCAAAGTGTAGTATCTGTTCTGATGGATACTGCACCCCATAGACTTGTATTTTCTTTGCCTTCGGGGCTTGATTTACGCCGGTCTATGGGTCGGTCCTGTACAGTTCTAGGAGGTCCACCCTCCCAGGCTTCGCCTCCCCTCTTTGGGGAGGAGTAAGTTTATTGCTTACTGTCTGAGGCGCCCCTACCGGGGAATGCCGACGGGGCTGTCCAGACAATTTTTAAATGACCAGAGTGCTCACCTCTCGAGCGCTGGCTTATCTAATCCCACTTTCCCGACCTTGTGTCACATCTTACCTTGTGGGAGGAAGATAAATAAAACGTCCTCATTAAGGCTTATTATGAATTTCGGTTATCTCCCTTGAATAAGTCGTAATGGAGGACGTATTTCCACGCTATTCGTTAATCGATGAAATTAGTTTTTCTTTTATAAAAAAAAAACTACTTGATTAATTTACGTGACTTTTGGTATAGGATATATTCAGATATTCCTCAGTTTGTTTTATTTATTTTTTCGAAAGTATCCGCTAAACTGGAAAAGCACCTGGATTTTTATTTATTTTGTTGTTCCTCAATGATTGCTCGGTTATCCAACCACACAGAAAAGTTTTAAAAAATTACTAAAATAAGTTTATATAGAGATTTTTTTTTTTTCATATGATAACAGAAAGTTTTTTTTTTAGTAAAATCAATTTACTATTAATTAGTAAAATAGAAAAGAAGACGTGTTAAAAGACTTGAGGGGAAAAAATGTCGGACGATGCGATAGAAAAACAGAATTGTTGACCTGGAGAAACGAAACGAAGCAAAGCCGTGTATAATTATAAATATATATTATTTTATTTAAAAAAAATTTAATTAGGTATAAAAATAATTTAATGTTAACAAATATTTTTTTATTAACATTTGGTTCGTTTTTCGTTCAACACGTTCCGGTCGATCTAAAACATGACACTTGGCGGCCATATTGGACGATAGTTCATAGATTTCAACCGTGCTTTTCGCACGTTTTCGTGCGTACTACTTTGATTTTAACTTGAAATGATTCCTCGGTTAATATTATTTAACAAAAACAACAACATAATATCATTCCTAATACTTATACACGTAATTTTCCACTCGGACTCAGGGTTAGTGGTAGGATTAAGAGTGTTTTTCAGGGTACTTGCCACTCGAACATATGGTTAATGGTAGGGTTACGGTAAGTGGGGGGGTACCATTTGGATTTAGGGTTTGTAGTATGTAGAAATTTTATTTCCCAGAACTCGTTTTGAAGGG
Source organism: Sepiola atlantica (assembly GCA_963556195.1). Classification (NCBI taxonomy): domain Eukaryota; kingdom Metazoa; phylum Mollusca; class Cephalopoda; order Sepiida; family Sepiolidae; genus Sepiola; species Sepiola atlantica. The sequence goes on along the minus strand of OY744528.1, from coordinate 136,895,266 downwards.
GGAAAGTGATGGAATTGTGTGTGGCGTCTGACAACTACGTACAGAAATTGACTCTTTAACTATTTTGCATATTGAATTTACTTTGGAGTCCTCGCATTTTGATTGGATGAGGATACGTTAGGGCAGCTCTCACAAGCGAATGATTTGCACATCTTTAGTTCAGAGAGGAACAGAGTGAGAAAAGTCGGTTCACCCCAGACTTGGGTTTTTGTATGTTACCAGTTTCATTGAGGACAACCACCTTTTGTTGCTATTACAAGGACGATCTGTTTGCTTACAAGCAATTCGTTGCAACCCCTCGTTGCTTACAAGCAACGGGGCAATTCGTTGCAACCCCTGTTGTTTGTAAGCAACGGGGCAATTCGTTGCAACCCCTGTTGCTTGTAAGCAACGGGGCAATTCGTTGCAACCCCTGTTTGTAAGCAACGGGGCAATTCGTTGCAACCCCTGTTGTTTGTAAGCAACGGGGCAATTCGTTGCAACCCCTGTTGCTTGTAAGCAACGGGGCAATTCGTTGCAACCCAACTATAATCGTAAAGGAGCTGCCACAGCTTGGAAGGATTTTATCGTTTTTTCCTTTCATGTTGAGTTCGTTTTTTTTATTTCTGATACTTCGTGTTGCCAAAACCATCCTACCTCCTCCCACTATTTTGCTGGTTAACAAATCCGACAGATAGAGTTAAGTGATGGCTGAGAGACGGGGCATCTTGCTATTCAGACTAAGGGTTAAGGGAGTTTTCTTTTCACAAACCCTTAAAAAAAAACGTACAGCTTTTATCTCCCTTCCTTAGTAAAAACGAATTATGGTTAATGTCCTAAAACGCTATCTGATTTGACAATCGCACCAAAATGGGAATCATTTTATGTTAAACTTATATGTGAAACTCATCCTCTACTCTAAATTCTTAAATAATTGTTTTTTGTTTTTTTTCAGGATGCCAAGAGAAATTGGTCTGGTTGGCTTTGCGTGGCCAAACAAGTGGTTAGTGAAGCAAAATACAGAAATGGTCAAAGTCGTGTTCGAATTAACAGCCCATTTAGTGACAGCTTTAATGTGAAAGTAGGAATATATCAGGGTTCTGTACAGAATCCGTTACTTTTTATTTTTGTCTTTGAAACATTGTCCAGGGAGTTTCGTACTGGTTGTCCAGAAAAGATGCTGTATGCTGATCATTTAGTACTTGCTTGCGAAACAATGGAAAGTCTTTTTGTTAAGTTAAAAACTTGGATGAATGCTATGGAAAGTAAAAGTCTGTGAGTGAATATTACCAAGACCAAAGTGATGATCTAGTGTTGGAAATCCCACAGAAAGGGAAAAGTTCCCCTTGTTCAGTTTATTAAAGGGAGTCGGGTGCAATTTAATCTTTTGTGGTACCTGTAAGTATTGGGTACACAAGAAGTGCAGTGGAATTACAGGTAGGTTGAGAGAGGATAACCAATTTGTGTGCAAGAAGTGTTAGACAATGGAGATGGATGAAAACTCAGATGTGAAGAAAATACATATTTAGATATTAAAGCTATTGAGGTTGTTGAGAAGTTTTGTTACCTTGGTGATACGAATGGAGCACAGGGTGGAGCAGGTGCTAGTGTGATTGCAAGAATTAGAAGTGGATGGAGTAAGTTCAGGGAACTTCTGCCATTACTAACCAGCAGAGCATCACAACTGTTGACCAAGGGAAGAGTCTATCAGGCATGTGTATGCAGTCTGACGATGTATGGAAGTGAAACCTATGCAGTGAGGGTTGAGGACATGCGTTGCATGAAGAGAACTGATATGAGAATAATACAATGGATGTGTAATGTGAGTCTTAAAGACAGGCTTAGTTCTGATGACCTCAGAGGAAAATTAAATCTGGACAGTGTAGGGAGATGTGTGCAAGACAGGATACTTTGATGGTATGACCATGTTAGAAGAATGGATGAGAATTCTTGGGTTAGTAAATGTAGAAGAGTCAAGGTAGCAGGTTCAATTCAGAGAAGACCAAAGAAAAGATGGGAGGAAGTGAGAAAAATAAACCCGAGGGAAAGAGGGATAAATAAAACCTGGCCAGAGATAGGTTATTTTGGAAGTCGTCTAACGCATGCCAGTATATAAAACGGACGTTAAACCGAATATGATTGTGAAAATAGTAGTCTGAATAATCCAAATCCAGTTTCATAAATATTTGGAAATTTCAAGTTTTTCATAAATATTTAATGATTTATATAACAAATACTGACCCAACAGAATCGAGCGACGTTTATGGGTGAGAGAAGTCTGTAGAAAGCATAAATAGACTTTCTTTTGTGTCCCAGCCCTGTCGATCAGCAACCAGTTACTGTCGCTCGAACGCTTCTCTTGCGTTTCAGGATGATAATTCTGGCGTTGGTCGATGTGGTGTCACCGAATTTATGGCCCTATTCATGATGCCAAGCTGATAAAGTTTACCATTTGGAAGAGGTTCCGTTTGGAGTCGAAACGTCTTTGTAAGACGGACAGTATCTCCTGTCACATTGTGTTTTGTCTAATCAGGAAACACTGACCGACATTGCTCAGGCAAATCACCAACGGATGGAAGACAGGTACATGAAGAAACAAAAATAAAATGATGAAATTAAACAGACAGTCTGGTTAATTAAAAAACACGACAAAGCCTTTGATTTTGGTTTAAGATAATAATATGGATTCTTTTTCAAAACTGATATATACAGGAACTTGAGTCTTTTGTAGGTAAAAGGGGGGGGGTAGTTGTCTTTGGTTCTGGATGATTGATTTGGGGTATTTTCAACTTTGACTTTGCGACTCTTAATTTAGTGGACAATCGACGCGAAACAACTTTTTTTACCGGGTTTTTAGAAAAGCGATCTACTCGATAAGGAGCGGGCTGGATAGGCGTGCAGCACTCTGATCTCTCTCTTCACTCTACTCCAATCTTTTTTAAATTAGCTTTGCGCACGGCTTTATATACTCAGGCAGGATCGCTCAGCTTCACCCGGACAAAATCTACTTAACTCGTCCAACGCATAATTTGATTGGTCACTGGCTACATCAGCACATCATCGGGGGCCGTACTTCTCGTGTCAATCACTCGGCCTCGTTTTCATGTGGCCTAAATTCTCTTGTGCACCCAAATTTCTCTCGCCTAACATCTATCACCTTCTGGCAGATGTAGCCTTCGATTCCTTAAGGCGCAAACGTTGTGAAAATAACAATCAAGATGTGAAAATAACAATCAAGATGAGAAAATAACAATCAAGATGTGAAAATAACAATCAAGATGAGAACATAACAATCAAGATGAGAAAATAACAATCAAGATGAGAAAATAACAATCAAGATGAGAAAATAACAATCAAGATGTGAAAAATAACAATCAAGATGTGAAAATAACAATCAAGATGAGAAAATAACAATCAAGATGAGAAAATAACAATCAAGATGTGAAAATAACAATCAAGATGAGAAAATAACAATCAAGATGTGAAAATAACAATCAAGATGTGAAAATAACAATCAAGATGAGAAAATAACAATCAAGATGAGAAAATAACAATCAAGATGTGAAAATAACAATCAAGATGAGAAAATAACAATCAAGATGTGAAAATAACAATCAAGATGAGAAAATAACAATCAAGATGAGAAAATAACAATCAAGATGAGAAAATAACAATCAAGATGTGAAAATAACAATCAAGATGTGAAAATAACAATCAAGATGTGAAAATAACAATCAAGATGAGAAAATAACAATCAAGATGAGAAAATAACAATCAAGATGAGAATAGTATGTGGAACGATTGTTCCAACAATAAAAACAACAACAACAGCGTCAGAGAGAAAATCTCTAAAGCATTCAATGTTGAAATGCTTGGTGCTGATTGGATCAAAATACTCAATCTCGATTGGTTGCCTATATTGAACTTCAACCAATCAGAAACAGTTGCACCAGTTTGTGTTATCTATATAAGCGAGCACTTCTCTCTGACAATATTCATACTTGTCTTTGCCATCTGTTTAGCTATTTTGAATACTTCATTCTTCTGGTCATCCCTTTGTAGTATATCTGGAAACCTAGATGGCTCAGCCTCCATCTAACCCTAACTCAGTCCCCATCTTGGCTTTGTAGATTTCTCTTCTTGCTGTCTTCTTCGTCACCAAATACATATACTTATTCACTAAACCTTTTTTCTACTCCATCATTTTCATTTTTCTTTGATACACTTCTCGGCTTGTCCATTGCACCACCATATAGTTATTGTAGTAACTCTGTCATAAAACTCATCTTTCGTACCGTCACTTGCGCCACCTTGTGGTGCATAAACAGAAATTGCTGTGAATATTTTCTCACCAACCATCAACTTCAACAGTATGATTCCACCACTTACACGATTACTACCTATAATAGTTGCATTTCGTTTGTTTGTATGCACAATCTCTTGCATTATGTTGTGTTGTGGTTTGGCTTGACCAATCTATGTACTAGTGATAGGACGATTCCAAAATTTTTCCCGATTCTGATACAATTACCGATTCTGTTCTAAATTCCCGATTCCAATATAATTACCAATTCTGTTCTAAATTCCCGATTCCGATACAATTACCGATTCTGTTCTAAATTCCCGATTCCGATACAATTACCGATTCTGTTCTAAATTCCCGATTCCGATACAATTACCGATTCTGTTCTAAATTCTAAATTTCTGATTCCGATTCTTTTAAAATTTCTAAATATTTAATTAGAGATTTGTTGCTTTTTTTAAAATTTAATTTAAGTAGATGTTTCTAAATATTTTTTCTTAAATTTTTTCCTTGTAATTGATTGAAAATTGTGAGACAACTAAAGATTGATTTCTCTTTTAAAACAAAGCCGATTTGCGGATCAAGACTACAATAAGGACCCCAGTTCATTAACACAAGACGCGGAACAAGTTTCTGGAAGTCACCGACGTCTTCCTATTGACCTCGCAATACACGTGGTCGCTATTTACAAAAGAAATTGTAAATAAACCTTTTATTTATTTTAATAAATGCAGTATATTTCGGAATTTTTTTTTTCTTTTAACATGTTAATATTTATTTTAAGGCAGAGGGTCCATAAATAAAACAAATAAAATATTAACATGTTTTCTTTTAAAACATGTTGTTGTGTCACTATTTACTTGCCTCCCCACGAGGGCAGAAATGGGGGGTATGAAATATTTATCGCCGTACTAAGTAATCTTCTGTTTTGTAGGGAAAAATCAAGCTTCCCAAAAAAGGGGCACTCTGGATCTTACCTCAGTTTAGAAGGATTTTTCCATACTACATTTGCTCCTAGCCCAAGGAGGCAAAACGGAAGATTACGCAAGTTATTTTAATAAATAAATGAAATATATACGCTTTTTAAAAAATCGGCTGACTTGTAATCTTTCGTTTTGCCTTTCTACGAGGGCGGAGTTAGACTTCAAATATCAGTTTCCAAACGGAAGCAATCAAAAGTTTATGAAGTTTTTGTCCTTTTTTTTCTGTAAGCAACAAATGAAATAAGATTTAACAAATACAAAGTTTTATTTATTTGTTTATAATTGTTGCTTACAGAAAAAAAGGAAAAAACTTCATAAACTTTTAATTGCTTCCATTTGGAAACTGATATTTGAAGTCTAACTCCGCCCTCATGGGGAGGCAAAAGTGTAGTATCTATTTTTTTGATACTACACTTCATCATTCCTATCTGCGGTCAGTGATAGAGAAATCCTTCTAAACTGAGGTAACTTTAATTTTCATTCCGAGGTAATTTTAACTTACCTTGTGTCTACCTTTGCCCTTGTAGGGAGGGGAGTAAATAGCGAAGTTTTGTTTTTTAATAAGAAATAAGTTATAAAAAGATTTGTAAATAAAATTATGTATTTGTTAAATCTTATTTCATTTGTTGCTTACAGAAAAAAAAAGGACAAAAACTTCATAAACTTTAAATTGCTTCCGTTTAGAAACTGATTTTTCCCTACAAAACGGAAGATTACTTAAGTACGGCGATAAATATTTCATACCCCCCCCCATTTCTGCCCTCATGGGGAGGCAAGTAAATAGTGACACAAAAACATGTTTTAAAAGAAAACATGTTAATATTTTATTTGTTTTATTTATGGACCCTATCTTAAAATAAATATTAACATGTTAAAAGAAAAAAAAAATTCCGAAATATACTGCATCTATTAAAATAAATAAAAGGTTTATTTACATTTGTAAATAGTGACCACGTGTATTGCGAGGTCAACCGGAAGACGTCGGTGACTTCCAGAAACTTGTTCCGCGTCTTGTGTTAATGAACTGGGGTCCTTATTGTAGTCTTGATCCTGATTTGCATTAGTTCGTCGTTAGTTGACAAAATGTTATTTGAATTTTTTCACAAACAATTGAAAATAGTCAACGATTGGTATGCAAAATAAGAAGAAGGTGTAGGAACAGAATAGTTAACAAAGCCCTCTCCCTATGTCAAGAATAAGTTTCAAAATAATAATGTTACTATTTAGAAAACCATTCTTAACATTCTTAACTTTGTTAACTATTCTGTGCCTTCCCTCTATCAAAGAATGTTCATATTTTTATCCTAATTATAAAGATTTGGGCAGTTATTAGATTAATTTGTTTTACTGTAAAAAGAAGAAACAAGATACAGATAATAATAATAGTAATACGTCTACTAATAAAATGGCAAATTTGCAGATTAACACCTTCAGCTAAATCACCCCCCAAAATGAGATTCTACTTTTTTTAGGTGATTACGTGTGAACACCTTGAAAAACTTGGTGGAAAATATTTTGTAGAATTTAAAGTGGGAGATCAGTTTTGTATATAATTTAATGTAAAATGATAATTTCCGGGCCATTCTAACTTTTTAGGGATGTTCACTAAATATTTTTACCACTGACCCTAAGTCTGACTGGCAAGCTTATAAAACCATGCATAATCCCTTAAAAGTACCCTCCCCCACAAAAAAAATCAACGCACAGAATTTATCTCCCAGAGCAAAATAAATTTTTTTGGTTAACTGCTCTAAAACGCTAGAATGTCTTGGATATTGGAGCTCATTACACGTTAAATTTATTGTGTGAAACTGATCTCCCACTCTAAATTCTTAAATAAATTTTTTTTCAGGGTGTTCACAAAAAAAGTAAAATCTCATTTTATGGGGGGGGGGGTAGTGGTGACCTGACAAAAGTCCACCAAAATAATTCAAACAAAAGCCACCAACGTAAAAATAAATTAATTAAAAAAAAGAAAGAATAATCGTTTTCTATTTAATTTTTTTATAATTATCAATAAATATTTATTAATAATTTTTTTTCTTGACAAAAATGTTTTCATTTTATTTTTAAACATTTTTCCGATACTTTGCAAATACTGTATTCTTATGAAATTATCGATGTTTGTTTTCTTTTGTTTGTTTTTTTCACCAATTTGCAATTATAACTTTTTCTTGTGAAAGAAAATAAGGTATTATTGGAGGTTTGCGCCCTATGCTAATCCCCCCCCCCCAAAAAAAATGCGATTCTCCATTTTTTAGGCGATTACATGTAAATAGCCTGAAAAACTTACTGATAAAAATGAATAAAATAAAAAAAAATCAATTTCGCATATAAATTTAATGTAAAATGATCAGCACTTTCGGACCAGACAGCATTTTAAGGACATGTAACCAATTTTGTTTGTTTTAAATCTTGGCCATATTAATGTTCTCGATCAAACTTTAGTATAATATGTCATTGTTAAAAGTCATCTTAAATTTTGGGTGTTATCTCCCTTAGCTACCTTGAATATAACCAAAAATGCCGCACATATATCAACATTACCCGTTTATCGGTAAAATTTAATATTTTTTTTATAAAATAAAAACAAATTTATTAATTTACATGATTTGTATTCATTCCGTAACTCATACGTACATCCAACAGATATTTCTCAGTTTGTTTTATTTTTTGTTCGAATGTCTCCGTACTTCTAGATAAGCACCAAGTTATTTGTTGAATATTTGCATCCGCCAACAAATTAATTATTAGGAACAAAAATTGGCGCTCTGTAAAAAAAGGCGTCGATGCCAGGGAAATAACTCTCCTGGACTAAGATATTCATAAGTTTTTAATTTTATTTTTTCAGAAGAGAATTTGGGACGCTAAAACCAAAGAAATTTAGAAGAATTGTACTTTTTATTAAAAAAAGAAAATGTTGAAAATGCGACGATAGTTGCAGAAGAATTGTAAAAACTGCGACGATTTTTATTTTAATGTAACAAAGTTTATAACATATTTTTTTTTTTAGAAAAACGTTAATTATTTTTACACGTATCTTTAATAATTAAAAACTTAAATCTTTGTTACATAAAAAAAAGTCGCATTTTTTAAAATAAAAATTCCAATTCCTCTGTAACTATCGTCGCATTTTCTTTCTTTTTTGTAACATTTTGACATTTTTTTTATATTAATTTTATAAACTTTGTGACATTTAAATAAACATAAGTCGTTGCCACTTTCTTTTCTTTTCTTTTTTTTAATGTTAAAGACCTTAGCATTTATTTTAATTGATGTGTTATAAACTTTGTGACATCTAAAAAAAAAACAAAAAAAAAAAACAGTCGTCACAGCTTTCTTTTTTGGGGCATTTTTAACAAGAGCCAACAAAACAAAAAGGGACAATATATATATATATATATATATATATATATATAATTGTTGGGAAAAATGCGTATTACGTACGATATACAAAGTTATCGAATATGAAAGTATCTCTCTCCTCGCCGTACCCTGAAGGGGGGGGGGGGGCGAGGCAGCAGGGGAAAGGTTATGCTAAAATAATTGCTCTTTCACTGACCCAGTCAACAAGGTCTGGTAATAAATGGAGTCTCTGGACGAAGCAAAGTCGCACTGCGGACGCCGACTCGTAACAGAGTCTGTCTATGTCGTGCAAATGGCCACACACTTGCAAGAGAGTCTGTCGATCTCGTTGAGGGGTTGACGTGTGAATCCGAATCTGAATGAACTCCTCAGTGTTGAAGTTTCTTCAGTGTTGTAAAAGAATCTGTTCATTTCGTTCAAATGGCTACTCACTCGTAAGAGAGTCCGTCTGACTCGTTGAGTGGTTGACGTGTGAATCCTATAAGTGGAAAAACTGTAGTTGAAATATCTCACTCGTAAGAGAGTCCGGCGATACACCACTATAAGTAGAAAAACTGTAGCCGAAACATCTGACTCACAACAAAGTCGGTCGATACACCACTGCTAGTGGAAACTGTATCTGAAAAGTCTGACCTGTAAGAGAGTCTGTCGATGTTCGCCGTACTGGCCACCAGCCCGGCAGCACTTTTACCCCCAGCCCAGGCCGCCCAACGCCGCCCAGGACGTCCACCGCCGCCCAGCCCCCGGCGCCAGCATTTTGGCTCATGTGACTCAATCGTAGTCACTTATAAACAGAATATTCTTCGTTATTAACACTTAGCATATATCCCCCCCCCCCAATACATTTTTTTTGGCCGCCGCCCACCGCGGTGGGCAAAAATCCATCAATCTTCATTCTATTTCGTAAGGTAAATAATTAATAAACAAAAAAGTGTATTGGGGGGGGGGGATATATGCTAAGTGTTAATAACGAAGAATATTCTGTTTATAAGTGACTACGATTGAGTCACGTGAGCCAAAATGCTGGCGCCGGGGGCTGGGCGGCGGTTGGCAAATATCCATCAATCTTCATTCTATTTCGTAAGGTAAATAATTAATATACAAAAAAATGTATTGGGGGTGGGATACATGCTAATTGTTAATACGGAAGACTATTCTGTTCATAAGTGACTACGATTGAGTTACGTGAGCCAAAATGCTGGCGCCGGGGCCTGGGCGGCGGTGGACGGCCTGGGCGACGTTGGGCGGTCTGGGCTGGGGGTAAAAGTGCCACCCCCACCAGCCTTGTTTCCGGGGAATGGCGGCCGCCACCGTTCACCACTGAACGGGGAATGCCGACGCCAATGTTCACCTTCTTTTTCTTTACGCCAATTAAATGGGGAAAGGCAGAACCTAATATAGTTTTTTAACTACTCCCCTCCCAACCAAAAATGCGCCAGTCCGATCCTGCTCCGTTGGGTTTCATATCCCCCCTCCTGACGGCCTCACCCACTCAATAGGCTCGACCGTTCATATTTTTTTACATAACAAATAAATGTTACCAAAGGCAAGATAAGTTACTCCTCTATCTACCTGGATAATTATTTTTGTGTTTTAACCTATTTTAAAGCGTTTTATAGTTCAATACAAAACTAGTGTCAGCTCTGTTAAGTTAGAACGAAAAAATTTGCTGACATTAGACGGTCACTAGGAGTCTCGCTAATCGTTCAAAAACCGAAAATGACACAAAAATACTGGTAATAAAAATATTTGTATTACATTTTTGCACGATTTCTGACGGTTATTAGCTTTGATACTGTTTAATTTTCGATTTTTGAAAGATTATTGAGACTCCACGTGACCATCTAACTTAACAGAGTTGACATTAGTTTTGTATTTAACTAAAAAAAAAAACGCTTTAAAATAAGTTAAGATGCAAAAAGAAACCAAGATAGGTAGAAGAGTAAGTTATTTTGCCTTTGATAACATTTTTTGTTGTATATATATATATATATATATATATATATATATATATATATATATATATATATATATATATATATATATATATATATTCCCCCTTTTGTATGTTGGTTCGTATTAAAAATGCCCTTTTTTTGTAATGTTAAACAACTTAACATTTTTTTTTATTAATGTTATAAACATTGTAACATAAAAAACATTCGTCGCAGCTTTCTTTTCTTTTCTTTCTTAATGTTAAAAACCTTTTTTTTATTATTAATATGTTATAAACTTTGTTACATTAAAAAAAAAAAGTCGCAGTTTTCGTTAATAAAAATTACAATTCCATCGTTGCATTTTCAACATTTTTTTTTAATAAAAAGTACAATTCCTCTAAGTTGCGTTGGTTTTAGCGTCCCAAATTCTCTTCTGAAAAAAAAAAACAAATGAATGAATCGTTTAGTCAAGAAGAGCCCAAGAAAGTTCAAGAGCACCCTTAACAGGCCATCCCATTTTTACTGATAAAATGAATAAAACTTGAAGCCATTTTGTAAAGGGAGGCAACTCATGCTAGAGTTATTTCCCTTAGATCTGTATCTTAAAAAGTCACAATCTTTTTATTTTAATTATTGGAATTATGAAAAACTGATTTAAAACATGAAATATATATAATTATTTCAAAAATATCTAGCACACTGAACTAGTGGTCCAGATGGCGAGCATCAGTGTCTATACAGAGCGATAAGCTGTTTTCTGGAATACACCTTCCAGCTTTGTAATATTTCTTTATCAACTTGCGAATAAGCTCGTCGGTTGGACCGTTCTTATGAAATTGTTTTTAATTTGATAACATTTCAAACCTGTTAGCCGGCATGTTGATACCGTTCACCATCAGTGATATCAGTTTCAAATATAAAGTTCAACCCGATCATGAGATCTATTTTCTTTTGCACTTACATGTAATCTTTTGCAGAGTGATATGTACGTGGTTCGGTTAGCTAACACAGGCATGTTTAGACTCACGTAATGATATCTGGGCGATTAGAACCCTTTGTGCTTGTGCACCTTTTCTCCTTTCCGCCCGAATCGTTTGGCGCCCAAATGTTAAGAATTTCATTCGAGATGCCAATGTGAACAGACGTATTTCCCCACTTGCCTCTCGTCATGAATACTGCAAAACATGTTGTTTATTAAAATATTTATTAAAGCTCTGTGTGCTCTCCGTGGAGCTCTCTGCATTTTGCTAATCTTTCAGACACTGCGTGGCATATTTTGGCACACAACTCCAACGGCACTTGAGTAATATCAGCTTTGATTTATTTCTTATGCTCAACGATGCTGCGGGGCTTTGCTGAGTAGACTTTGTCTTTGAGAACAGTCCACAGGAAAAGGTCAGGAGGGGTCAAATCTGGCAAACAAGACGGCCACTCAAGCGATCTACGTCTGCCAATCCATTGATTGAGCAGGTTGTCATCCAGACAGTTTTGTACAAGCGCAGCATAATGGGTCGGTGCCTCGTCCTGCTGAAAGTACAGACAGACCCTCTGCACTATCCTTACCTTTTGCACTTTCCTAACCCTAACCTTAACCCTAACCCTTTTCACTACCCTTACTCTAACCCTTACTCTAACCCTTACTCTTTTCACTATCCTAACTCTAACTCTTACCCTCTGCTCTAACCCTAACCCTCTGCACTATCCTGCTGTTGTAATAACAACAAAAGTTGCTGTTGTACCATAGGCAGATAACTTTGTGCTGTTCTGTCGAAAAAGAACAGGCCAAAAATGCCTTCCAATGAAATGGTACATGAAACACAAACGCCTGAAAGGTTTACATGAGCATCAATTGTAATCTTCGGGTTCTCAGGCGCCATGTAGACACAATTATGACGATTGATGCAGTTGTTCAGCTTTAAAACTGCTTCATCAGACCACAAAACATGGTCGATGTTCAGCTCTCCTCAGTCGACCATTTGAACGAACAGCTCACAAAATTCGACCCACTTGTGCCTTTCAGATGACGTTTGAGGACTCTCTGCTAGTGAGGCCACTAATTCGGTCGAATGATCAGCCTTTGTTGTCGTAATTAGCTGACCTGAACGTTTGACATGATCAGGATATTGGAATCTTTCAATATCCTGACCATGTCAAACTTTTCCATCAGACTAATAATCACTGGCTAGGTGAGCGGCTTGGACTAAAATTGCTTTTGAAATTCTCGGTGCACGAATGTGACACTCTTGGCTTTCCAGAACGTATTTAAAACCGCAATTTGTTGCTCTTTTTTTAATTGTGTAGACATAATGCATATCTGAAATAAAAATGGAAATAAAATAAGATTTATATCAAAATGTTTGTCTAATAAAAGCATACGGTTCCCGCTTTCGAATGACACAGGAAATCAAAGAAATGCTTAAGTATCAACAAAGTTACAAACAAAAGAAATTATATCGTTACTTATTGTGGAGCTATACATCTTCTTTTTCGTTGCATTAGTCCCGAGCTGTGGCGGGGTCCATGATCACACCCTTGGTCTGAGTGAAGGCCAGTTTTACAGAGATCATTGTGCAAGGAGTCTAACCATCTCATTATCAGCCTTCCTCTCGGTCGCTTTCTGATGACTTCAAATTTAAAAGCAAGTTTTGTGACAGTGTCGTTGTCGGTTCTCAGCACATGTTCGAACCACCGTAATTGCCATTCCCTCATCTTGTCCTCGATTGGAGTGATGCCAAAGTCATTATGAACATGGTCGACAGGTGTGAACCTCGAGATCCACTGAAGCATTTTAATTTAGATTACGGCGAATTTTTGCTCTGACTCCCTCGTTGTCAGCAAATATTCGGAGCTGTATAAGGCGACAGCTTTCACAAAAGTCAAGTAGATCTTTGACTTTAGACGTTTGCTGATCCTGTGGTCACAGAGGACGCCATTTGAGCCACATCACATTGATATGCGCTACGCATATCAATGTGACTGCACCGAGGATGTTGCCATTGTGGCTGAGCATCCAGCCGAGATCTTGTCTGTCGACTTGGATGGTGATGTGGTCGTCTTTATTGGTGTTAAAATACTCCATTTTCTTTATATTTAGCCAGAGACCAAACTGCATCAGGACTGGACTTGCTGCAGGTCGGACTTACTCTCAGAGATGAGCAGAATCAAAGGGTCCATGGAACGGGCCGGTTCAGGTTCATCGTATCCTCGTGTCCATGACAAGAATGAAGAGCAGCAGAGAGAGGACCGAGCCTTGATGCACTCTAGCTGTGATGGGGAAGTCCTTAGACATAGCAGCAGCACCGGTTTACACAGACTCTTCAGTGAGTCATAGAGTAGTCTGACCCAGTTAACTAGCTCTCCGGGCACATCATGTAGCCACAGCATGTATCAGATCACATTGTTTGAAACACGGTCAAAGACCTTTCCTCTTGGCGTATATTTCAGTCAGGGGCCATGCGGCATGGATGGCATCTGTTGTGCCGCACTTCTTAATGAATCCGCACTGATTTTGCGTAATCGTGACATTCTCCCATATTTTGTGGTCAACAATTTGCTAAAGGATCTTCATTGTGCGTGAAAGAAGTCAAATTGGCTGTAGCTGCTGCGTTCAGCGGGACCACCTTTCCACCAATGTAGCACTGCGGTTCCAATCAACCGGGATCTTCACTTCTGTGATCATTTGGTTGAACAGCTGCGCCAGACACACAGAAGAGTTCCAGAGTCGGTAGCGCCACACCTCAGTTGTGATGTTATCAGGACCAACTGCCTCGCCTGGCCGCATTGCTCACAACGCCAAAGAGACTTAATTAGATAACCCCAAAAAGGGTTGATATGCCGTAAAACAAACCCACCATAATATTCTGGATTTATCTTTTTAGGACTTTTTTTTTTGCTCAAATATTTTGTGTATTTTTATATTTTTATAATTTTTTTTATATTTTCAAATCTGTGCTAACAGTAAGATAATTTTTACTGGTCTATCTCAATAATCTGCTCTGATGATAAAAGCTTGCAGTTTTGAAAATCCATAGATTAAAGAAAGGAAAAAAAAAGTTTATTGATATATTCCTTGTTTAAACTACTCGATGATTCAATAAATATTGATCTTTTTCCAATTTTTATTCTCATAATTCATTTCATTTATATATATTTATTTATTTTACACATACATAAAAGTAATCCATGGACACGTGTTTCTAGCTCACAGCCGTCATCAGCATGGCTAACTTAGACAAGGATCGAACCTTCGATATTGATGTCTATAGTCCAGCGTCTTTACCATTGGACCAAGACGCCCTGTTTAGAAATATGTACGATTTTTATCACCTAAATATTTAATGTATTTTTATGTAATTATTTTTATTGGTGATTGCAGCTTTCGTTTGTTTTTTTCTTACTATTATTTCGATTCTTTCACTTCCTGAGTGATTAAGATGCAGAAAATTGCATTATTAGTCGCCCTTAACTTTATAGGACGTATTTTTCGTTAATATTGATCTTTTTCCAATTTTTATTCTCATAATTCATTTCATTTATATATTTTTATTCATTTTATACATACATAAAAGTAATCCATGGACACGTGTGTCTGGCTCACAGCCGTCATTAGCATGACTAACTTAGACAAGGATCGAACCTTCGATATTGATGTCTGTAGTCCAGCGTCTTTACCACTGCAACGAACGCTGCCATCACCAATAAAAATAATTACATAAAAATACATTATATATATATATATATATATATATATATATATATATATATATATATATATATATATATATATATATAGAGAGAGAGAGAGAGAGAGAGAGAGAGAGAGAAATAGTAGTAGTAAGCAAAAACAACGAACACTGCAATCACCATATATATATATATATATATATATATATATATATATATATATATTGTTACGACCTAACTGCGGGATGATCTGTAAGGATTAGCAATCAGATTGTTACACATATATTTATTTTATTTAATGTCCTTTGGCACGTTAATCATCTTTGGTTAATCGTCGAATGTCGGATTAACCGGTGAAATTCGTCTTAGGGGAATTGGGATAACAAAGCAATAAATGACGAACACAGACAGGAATGAAATTAAAAGTCAATAAAGATTTTTATAAACAAATAGAAGATGACACCACGAGAAAGAGTGAGGAAGACAGACGTGTATTTTGGAGAGTGTGTGCAGATGTATGCAACATGAAATTTCAGTCAAAATATATTAATCTTTGTAGAAGAAAGATACTGGCAAGAGATAGGCCAATACTTAGCTGTTTGTCCGAAGTATAATACGGATCAAAAGTCCACGCACATACAATATAAATGATGACACGAAAATCAATAATCTCCTTGAATAGTAATCCTTGGGAATAAGAATAAGATGGATTCAATCCTCGATAAGATTGTCCTTTAAGTTCCTGGAATCGTAATCCTTGGGAGTAATAATGTTCTGGATTCAACCGGCGATACGATTGTCCTTTTCTCTGTTTTATTTACACAACCGTTCCGTCTGCTTTTTTCGTCCTATCTGACGTATTCTTAAATTCACCTCGTGTGTTTTGTTTTTCGCGCCCTTGCGACATTCGCTGTCTGTTCCGTTTCCGGTCGCCCACGTCGCCTGTTCTTCATAACCTCGCCCCCTCTCCCCCAGTCAAGCGGCTGCTTGAATCGCACGACAAAATCTTAGAGAGAGAGACAGACAGAGATATAGAGAGCGTAAGTGTTCGCCTTGCTTTGAGAATTATTTATCACAATATATATATATATATATATATATATATATATATATATATATATATATAAATACACCCACACATGTACATATACCTATATACATATATGCAAACACACCCATATACACACATATACAAGTAAACATCTATACTTATGTAGATAGTCATGTGTCCATAAGGAGATACATAGATAAAGAATTAAGAAGGGGATTAAAGGAAAAGAACAATCTAGTTAGATCCAATTCAGTATCTCCACCGCTACTGATCTAAATGTATCTCGGATTGCGAGTTGTTGATTATTTTAAATTTACATTTATGTCTGCATTTTGCCATTAGTTCATCTCTTTTATTCAGAAGATTACTGTGTTCGTATTTCAGGATTCTTATTTTTTCCTCCAAACACAAATTGTACCTTTGCCTAAATCCATTTGGAATGTAAGAATAATATAGGATTGACCAAGAAACCACTGGTGACCGGTTTTCATATTTCAGTAGCTACCATTGTTTTGCTAACTTCGTTTTAGGCTTAAGTTCTGGGTTTACGAATGAGTGTTTGTGGTCATAGAAACGCTGTTTCCAGTTTCCCGCAGAAATGCTGATGTATACATTCTTATCCCTGTTGTTATCTTCCGGACATATCGTGGCCTTATAAACCACGCACTCTACTTTAGAGTTGCCGATGTTAATGTTGTATAGTTGACAGTAAGGTGGATTGAACCATATTATTTTCCCTTTAATAAAGATAACCACACACCATCTTATATCAATATTAGATCCAACCACCCGAAGTGTATAATTAAGCAAATACCTAAAACGATTAACACTAGAATTAATAAACTCTCGACAAACAAGGACATCTTTGAAGCGAATAAACACTTATATAATAGAGCGCTAGATAGCAGTGGTTAGACTGAAGAACTCAAATATACCGGGAAGAAAAATAAAAATAAATCCAGGAATAGAGGCCGGAAAATAATATGGTTCATCCACCTTACTGTCAACTATCCAACATCAACATCGGTAAAATGTTCTTGAACCTGGTAGACAAGCATTTTAACATGAACAATCCACTAAGTAAGATATTTAACAGAAAAAAACTATTAAAATTAGTTACTCTTGTACCAAGAACATGGATAGGATAATTAGTACCCATAATCATAAAATATTAAATAATTCTAATAACAACAAGGCTAAAGTAAATAAATGTAATTATCAGGTGAAGAATGAATGCCCACTGGACGCCAACTGTAAAGTAGAGTGCGTGGTTTATAAGGCCACGATATGTTCGGAAGATAACATGCTCCGTGAGATGTTTGCTCACATTTTACTCCAAAACTGAAATCGAAAACAAAAACAACTTCTGTATAATCTACTTTGGGGTGGGGGGAACTTCTTATCTTTCTTTTTCTTTTTCTTTTTTCTTTTTAAATTTTTCTTTTTTCTTTTATTTCTTTTATTTCTCCTTCTCGCCATGGATGGCTCAAATTGACTATTTTCTGGTTGAATTGTTTTGTTCACTTTTTTGTTTGCCACGGAGACAAGTAATGGTTGAAAAGACACAATTACCTGCCCTTGTCTGATCGACTGATTTTTTGGCGAGGAGCAGAGTGTAGCGTCTGTTCAGATACTACACTTCAGTTGTTATCTCTTCAATCAGTGAAGAAGAAATCCTTCTAGATGCAAGCAATTTTTATTTTTGTCCCAATTTGTACCCCTTTTTAGGGAGCTGGATTTTCTCCACATTAAAAACCAACCTTGTGTCTAACTCTGCCCTCGTAGGGAGGCAACTAAGTAGAGACTGGTGGCGTTTTGGCTAGGAGCAACGTATAGTATCTGTTCTGATACGAAAGTTCAGCTGTTCTAACCTCAGTCAGTGAAGGTGAAATCCTTCTAGACTGAGTCAATTTTAATTTTTGTCCCAAACTAGAGTGCCTCTTTTTGGGGGAGTTGGATTTTCATTACATTAAATACCGACCTTGTGTCTAACTCTGCCCTCAGGGAAGGCAAGTATATAGGAACTGATCCTTTGGCCTTTTGGCTTATAGCAAAGTTCAGTATCTGTCCTGATACTACAGGGTGTTGCAGCAAAATTCGACACTTGACAAAAAGAAAACAAAATAGCCAATAAAAACAAAAGATGTATATGCAGAGACCCGACAGTTTATTTAGCAACAGTTAGAGTTACAAACTACATTATTTTTTAATGTAACCGCTGCCGGTGGAGACTGTGGCCCTTCTTGCTAACTTGCTTAACATGTATAGTAAATGTTACACCGGCCGTTCTAACAGAAGAGAAACTACACCGGTTCTCACTATAAATAGTGCGAGTAGACAATCACCAAGGAGAAAAGGACAGTATTGTAACTGTCTAGCCGAGTGCCAGTCAGTTTCCTTACCTTTGTACCTTTTATGTTAATACACTTGTTATCTTAACCCAACCTCGACTTGACTTCTTCTTTTTACTCTTGGACTACTTCACAACAGTAAATAAAACTGGAAATAAAAAGAAATGGTGAAGGTAGACTAGTAATATACTAGACTAGACTAGACTAGACTAGTAATATACTAGACTAGACTAGTACTAGACTAGTAATATGCTAGACTAGACTAGACTAGACTAGTAATACACTAGACTAGACTAGTACTAGACTAGTAATATGCTAGACTAGACTAGTAATATACTAGACTAGACTAGTAATATGCTAGACTAGTACTAGTAATATACTAGACTAGTAATATACTAGGCAACCTGTGATCCGTTGGGTCACAACCATTACGACTGGTGCATTTTAAGTCAGGAAGCTAGTATTTTCACACAGCCTGATCTGGTAGCACCAGGCCCAGATAAGACTTTGCCCCATCCTTACGTTGTCAGGCGGGGGTATGCAGTCTCACGACCGACTTATGTTCTTGTTTGCAATTTATAAAAGTAATATTTTGATATGGTAAATAGATTTGTAGAATTTGGTATATTCGGACTACTGTTCTCATCTTGGGTGTTTTTATCACAACGTTTCGGCCGATGTAACCTCCGACCTTCTTGAGGTGTACCTTGTCGAACTAGGGAATCTTTCTGTCGAACTCAGGAATCTGGACGGAATTTCGAACAGAACCCTTTATTAAATCTACGAGGGTAGCATGTTCTCGTTCCATCTGTCATGACTGGGGAAGAAATTCCGAAACATAATGGTAAATGGAATTGACTTTTGATTTTAAAGATTTTAAAGAACTCATCGATATGCTTGGTTTATTGGGAAATAATTACAAAAATGTAAAAGTCGACATTTTGTCCACATAGTTTGAAGTGAGAAGATAGTGTACAGAAAGAGGTATAAAGAGAGAGAGAGAGAAAGAAACAGAGAGAAAGGTATAAAGAGAGAGAGAGAAAGAGAGAAAGAGAGAAAGAGACAGCGAGAAAGGTACAAAGAGAGAGAGAGAGAGAGGGAGAGAGAAGGAGACAGAGAGAGAGAGGTATAAAGACAGAGAGAGAGAGGGAGTATAAAGAGAGACAGAGAGAGAAAGGTATAAAGAGAGAAAGAGACAGAGAGAAAGGTATAAAGACATAGAGAGAGAGAGACGGGGTATAAAGAGAGAGAGATATAGAGAAATCCCTTCTATCAGGTTTATAAGATATGTTAGTGAAGATTGCGATTATCGCTATGAATAAAAATATAGATTATTTTCTCACCACTTTTTATTTTGTCTTATCATTATTTGTTCATTTGGTCTGATTTGCTTGTATATTAGACACTTTTGTAAGATATTGCGGAGGCACAAAATATTGTTAACGGCGACCCACTATTTTTTGGCCAAAAAGCTTAGGGATGAAGCCTCTCATCTTTTTGTATTGTATTATTAATGAGTCACCACTTATTAAAGCCACTCGAGGATAAGGGCTAATGAGATGAGTAGGTTATCAATTGAAAGACGAAGAACATTATGAGAGGATTGAGAACGATCAATGGAATTAAGTGTTTGATTACTTATGGGGACGAGGTATGACAAGAATCTGTTGACATTGGACCGTGTTGTAATCTGAAGGGAAGCAGTCCTGTGGTAACGTGTTCCACAGATGGGAATCCCTTGCAAAGAAGCTCTGTTTGTGGAAATTCTGCATGACGCTAGGCACAAGGGGGCAGA
Organism: Sepiola atlantica; assembly: GCA_963556195.1. Lineage (NCBI taxonomy): Eukaryota > Metazoa > Mollusca > Cephalopoda > Sepiida > Sepiolidae > Sepiola > Sepiola atlantica. The sequence goes on along the minus strand of OY744528.1, from coordinate 136,874,818 downwards.
AATTACAGTTTATTATGGTAGGAACCAGAGATTAAAACTCAGTCAAGCACCTCCCATGATAATAACGATAGAGCAGAGAGAGACTATCAACGTCTCTTCTGCGAGAAAGAGGCTATAAGGAACAGAAGCGATCATCCTCAACTAGATTTCAAAGTCGATTTTGAACTTTGTCTAGGCAACGAAGAGTTCTCTGAGCAGTACCTCCCCACATGTGGCAGCAGTACCTCCCCACATGTGGCCGCGGTACTCCATCTTAGGACGTATCTGATTCTTAATAAGGTAGAGGATTGCATCAAGAGTCAGGTACTATCTGGAGCGATAGAATGATCCAACCATTTTTCCAGCGACCTTAGCAACAGATTGGGTGTTAGTCTTCCATTTTAGATTAAACTGTAGAAGTCATAAATAATGACTTATTTTCTATCTCGGAGTAATGTCCCTATTATGCAATCTGGTCACACATTAACCAATCAGCTTGCGGGGCCGCATTTATTTCATCTGTCCCGTGGGAATCATGGGCGATCAGCATGGAGTATTGTTGTCACATCTGGGCTGGTGCATCATCCACTAGTCTCTCCCTTCTTGACAAGGTCCAAAAAAGAGTCGCCAACCTAATAGGTCCCTCACTGTCAACCAAGCTCCAGTCCCTGTCCCATCGCCGCAATGTAGCATCCTTATGTTTGTTTTACAAATACTTCAATGGATTATGCTCTGATGAATTGGCTACTCTGGTGCCCCCTCGACGTAAATTCACTAGACTAACTCGACAATCAACTAAATCTCATTCATTCACTGTGGAGGTCCCCAGATGCCAGAGAGCCTTCTACTCAAATAGCTTCTTTCCTCATGCTGCAAGCATCTGGAACTCCCTCCCTGCCCCCTGTTTCCCCGACAGTACTGACATGCAGAAATTTAAAACTAATGTAAACAGACATCTCGCTGCGCAGATCCCAATTTAGGTTGACCACCCCCCCCACCCCAACCTTCTCCCTCTTTTCTTTTTTCTCAGTAACCCCTTACGTCTACAGTGGCGGCCTGCCTTGTTTGGTTTGAACTATGTTAAAAAAAGAAAAGAAAAAGAGAGACACCTGAAAGCAACGAGGAAAGACGTCCCCATTCTCTCTCCTGTCCAATGGATGCTCAAGCACTTACTATCTTCGCCTGAAGATAACTGCTCGCAGACTTTGGGTAGCCCAAAAACCTTTCTACTTTTCGTTTCCTCACTCGGACATTGCCCAACTTTCTATATCAAATAGTGTACGTTGGTTTCATTGAATAAACCCCACCCCTAAACCCTAACCCTTTCGTTGTTGTTATAAAAAAAAGTTCGTTTTTCTTTTCATGCAACAGTTTTCGCTACTTACTAAAAACATGAACATAATATATGATGGTCTTAACACAAACTGATAAAGACCAGCGCTCCTTATAAAACCACTTTTTCTAGCGACCTTAGTAATAGAGAGATATCACCCTGAAGGTGTGAATGAAAAACAATTTTTGGGGTCTTCTGCATCGTTGTGTACATATGAAATATTTTTGTCTTTAATTTAAAAGAGTGACATGAAACAGGGGAGGCAATTCAAACTTTTGAGGGAGTGAAAGGGGGATATAAATACCTAATCAAATAAAACTTTAAAAGCGTCCCCCCCAAAAAAAAAAGTTGGAATTATCTCCCCCTTCCATGTCACTCTTTTAAATTAAAGACGAAAATATTTCATCTATTTATACAACGATGCAGAAGCACCCAATTTTTTAAGGAAACTCTCGGTAGAAAATCATACACAAAAATCGGAAATTTAAATATAAATTTTTTTTAAATATAATCTTGATTGCCTTGAAAATAATTTTTATTCAGAGTTTTTCGTTTATTGGTTAAAAAACAAATAACTTGCCATTTTCATCGCCCATCCTTAGAAATATGATCTTAGTTCTGTTTCGAATGAAATCAAATGTTATTTTTTTTCCTTTCCCTTTGCAAAACTCAATCATGTTCTGCAAATCCCCCCCAAAACAACAATTTTCCTCTACATAACAACCAAACTACACACGATTAATAAATATTTGAAGACATAAAGAACTTGAAGCATAAAAACTTTTACCAAAATGACCAGATGTGGCATTAAATAACCCGAAAAGGGTTGATATGCCATAAAACAAAACATCCAAACTAACCAAACCTCTTATCTGGGCCTTACTTCTCTATATTATATTAAATATTCTCGACACTATTCCGTGGAAACGTTGATAACTCAAAAACTAGTTATCTGATCATGATAAAACTTTGCATGGTGGTCACTGTTGTCAAAGAGTTTCAGATTCAGTTCGGTTTTGATTTGTCAGAGATGCAGGTTTGCTTTCAGCATTTTAAAAGAGGTATACAAGAAAATAAATCTTCTAAGACCTGCATCAACTTTTCGACTGGCAAATCTGTTTACCTGACACATGTAAAAAGTGAAGAGGGAGGCTTATGCTAACAACACGATGTTTCCTTATGCTAACAACACGATGTTTCCTTATGCTAACAACACGATGTTTCCCTATGCTAACAACACGATATTTCCTTATGCTAACAACACGATGTTTCCCTATGCTAATAACACGATATTTCCTTATGCTAACAACACGATGTTTTCTTATGCTAACAACACGATGTTTCCTTATGCTAACAACACGATGTTTCCCTATGCTAACAACACGATGTTTCCTTATGCTAACAACACGATGTTTCCTTATGCTAACAACACGATGTTTCCCTATGCTAACAACACGATGTTTCCTAATGCTAACAACACGATGTTTCCTTATACTAACAACACGATGTTTCCCTATGCTAACAACACGATGTTTCCTTATGCTAACAACACGATGTTTCCCTATGCTAACAACACGATGTTTCCCTATGCTAATAACACGATATTTCCTTATGCTAACAACACGATGTTTCCTTATGCTAACAACACGATGTTTCCTTATGCTAACAACACGATGTTTCCCTATGCTAACAACACGATGTTTCCTTATGCTAACAACACGATGTTTCCCTATGCTAACAACACGATGTTTTCTTATGCTAACAACACGATGTTTCCTTATGCTAACAACACGATGTTTCCCTATGCTAACAACACGATATTTCCCTATGCTAACAACACGATGTTTCCCTATGCTAACAACACGATGATTCCCTATGCTAACAACACGATGTTTCCTTATGCTAATAACACGATGTTTCCTTATGCTAACAACACGATGTTTCCCTATGCTAACAACACGATGTTTCCCTATGCTAACAACACGATGTTTCCTTATGCTAATAACACGATGTTTCCCTATGCTAACAACACGATGTTTCCTTATGCTAACAACACGATGTTTCCTTATGCTAACAACACGATGTTTCCCCATGCTAACAACACGATGTTTCCTTATGCTAATAACACGATGTTTCCTTATGCTAACAACACGATGTTTCCCTATGCTAACAACACGATGTTTCCCTATGCTAACAACACGATGTTTCCTTATGCTAACAACACGATGTTTCCCCATGCTAACAACACGATGTTTCCTTATGCTAATAACACGATGTTTCCTTATGCTAACAACACGATGTTTCCCTATGCTAACAACACGATGTTTCCTTATGCTAACAACACGATGTTTCCTTATGCTAACAACACGATGTTTCCTTATGCTAACAACACGATGTTTCCCTATGCTAACAACACGATGTTTCCTTATGCTAACAACACGATGTTTCCTTATGCTAACAACACGATGTTTCCCTATGCTAACAACACGATGTTTCCCTATGCTAACAACACGATGTTTCCTTATGCTAACAACACGATGTTTCCTTATACTAACAACACGATGTTTCCCTATGCTAACAACACGATGTTTCCTTATGCTAACAACACGATGTTTCCCTATGCTAACAACACGATGTTTCCCTATGCTAATAACACGATATTTCCTTATGCTAACAACACGATGTTTCCTTATGCTAACAACACGATGTTTCCTTATGCTAACAACACGATGTTTCCCTATGCTAACAACACGATGTTTCCTTATGCTAATAACACGATGTTTCCTTATGCTAACAACACGATGTTTTCCTATGCTAACAACACGATGTTTTCTTATGCTAACAACACGATGTTTCCTTATGCTAACAACACGATGTTTCCCTATGCTAACAACACGATGTTTCCCTATGCTAACAACACGATGTTTCCCTATGCTAACAACACGATGTTTCCCTATGCTAACAACACGATGTTTCCTTATGCTAATAACACGATGTTTCCTTATGCTAACAACACGATGTTTCCCTATGCTAACAACACGATGTTTCCCTATGCTAACAACACGATGTTTCCTTATGCTAATAACACGATGTTTCCCTATGCAAACAACACGATGTTTCCTTATGCTAACAACACGATGTTTCCCTATGCTAACAACACGATGTTTTCTTATGCTAATAACACGATGTTTCCTTATGCTAACAACACGATGTTTCCCTATGCTAACAACACGATGTTTCCCTATGCTAACAACACGATGTTTCCTTATGCTAACAACACGATGTTTCCCCATGCTAACAACACGATGTTTCCTTATGCTAATAACACGATGTTTCCCTATGCTAACAACACGATGTTTCCTTATGCTAACAACACGATGTTTCCTTATGCTAACAACACGATGTTTCCTTATGCTAACAACACGATGTTTCCCTATGCTAACAACACGATGTTTCCTTATGCTAACAACACGATGTTTCCTTATGCTAACAACACGATGTTTCCTTATGCTAACAACACGATGTTTCCTTATGCTAACAACACGATGTTTCCTTATGCTAATAACACGATGTTTCCTTATGCTAACAACACGATGTTTCCCTATGCTAACAACACGATGTTTCTCTGTGCTAACAACACGATGTTTCCTTATGCTAACAACACGATGTTTCCCTATGCTAACAACACGATGTTTTCTTATGCTAACAACACGATGTTTCCTATGCTAACAACACGATGTTTCCTTATGCTAATAACACGATGTTTCCTTATGCTAACAACACGATGTTTCCCTATGCTAACAACACGATGTTTCCCTATGCTAACAACACGATGTTTCTCTGTGCTAATAACACGATGTTTCCTTATGCTAATAACACGATGTTTCCTTATGCTAACAACACGATGTTTCCTTATTACATATACATTTTAATATTATGGTATATAAGATTTTTTATTGTTCCTCAATTCCCCACTGTGTATTGTACATATGGGTTTTAAGCAGAAAATCCATTGAACGATTTTGTTTGGGTGAATGGCAAATGAATGATCAGTCTAATTGTGGCGTTTTGGTGAGTGAAATGTTAGGGTCGATCACTGTGACTACTTAAGTTAGTTAAGGTAGATGTGACCAGGCTCCCCCACCCCTCATAACGGGAATGGTTGATGTTTGGTTTATTAATGCGTATAAACAATGCTTCCATTATGGGGAGGCGAACACTGCAACCCGAAACCGCCAGAATGTATGTGTTATTTGTTAAAATGTTCCTAAATTCGTTCTTTGGGATGTCCTGGTCTATAAGATGTTGGTATATGGAGCTTTGAGGGGAGGTGAGGTGGCAAGTAAGTCGGCGTGATATGGTAGTCCTAGTCATGCCAATATACGTGCTGTTTGCAGAGACACATTCTCCGATATGGCATTTAAACACGTATATGTCATTACTAGTTTTAAGTAAGCCACTATCAGCCGGGCTATTTTTTTATTAATAAATTACTAGTTTTTGACTTTTTGTAGTATATAATGAATCTGATTTTAGAGTTATTACCTACTGGGGTTACGTGTTTGTGTATAATATTTTTTATTAATAAATTACTAGTTTTTGACTTTTTGTTGTATATAATGAATCTGATTTTAGAGTTATTACCTACTGGGGTTACGTGTTTGTGTATAATATTTTTTATTAATAAATTACTAGTTTTTGACTTTTTGTTGTATATAATAAATCTGATTTTAGAGTTATTACCTACTGGGGTTACGTGTTTGTGTATAATATTTTTTATTAATAAATTACTAGTTTTTGACTTTTTGTAGTATATAATGAATCTGATTTTAGAGTTATTACCTACTGGGGTTACGTGTTTGTGTATAATATTTGTTATTAATAAATTACTAGTTTTTGACTTTTTGTTGTATATAATGAATCTGATTTTAGAGTTATTACCTACTGGGGTTACGTGTTTGTGTATAATATTTTTTATTAATAAATTACTAGTTTTTGACTTTTTGTTGTATATAATGAATCTGATTTTAGAGTTATTACCTACTGGGGTTACGTGTTTGTGTATAATATTTTTTATTATTTTTCTTCGGTTATAAGTTGGGGTGCATTTGGTTACAGTAGAATAAGTTAATATTATTAATATTGTTGTTGGAGTTTTTATTTATGGCGGTTAGGGTGTGTTTTATTTGTTGATCAACTACATAGGTGAAGGGTGAAGGTGTATTGAAGTGCTGTTGAAATAATTTAAAAGAGCGCCCTCTTGATAGATTCACAAATTTATTTCATTTTGTAACCGCCTGACGACGACCGATGTCGGTCGAAAACGTTCACACAAAATACGGAGATTTTTTACACTCCTTGGATTATAACATCAAATCCGTCGTACGAAGACTAGAAAAAACGGATCAAAAGCTGAATAAGCGGAAGTTGGCACTCCTGCTTAATCAAACATGTATAACGGAGGGAATGTTGCCCAATTATACAAATATATATATATATATATATATATATATATATATATATATATATATATATATATATATATATATATTGCCTCTTTCTTTACGTTTAAAATTTCATTGATGCTTAAAAAAATGAACTTTCCCAAACTTATATCTACTTGCGAATCATTCGCGTTTTTAAGTTCAGATTTAAAAAGATACACTTTTTCACCGTTTGTCCGCACAACATCCGGACGCCAATCTTTCATCACCACCAAGAAGGATACTTACGTATACATTAAAATAATTAATAAGGTAAATACCTTATATTTGTTGAAAACTCTGATGATGCTCGTTAAGTCGAGTGAAATATTAGTAAAGTCGAAATGAAGATATTTGTTTCGATTTTAATATAATAATATACGCAAATGGTTTTCTGAAGGTATTTTGCCTCCTTCTTTACGTTTTAAATTCTAAGATGCTTAAAAAAATGAACTTAAATATATATATATATATATATATATATATATATATATATATATATATATATATATATATATATATATATATATATATATAGATAGATAGATAGATAGATAGATAGATGCCGGAGAGCCTTCTACTCAAATAGCTTCTTTCCTCATACTGCTGGCCTCTGGAACTCCCTCTCTGCCCCCTGTTTTCCCGACAGTACTGACATGCAGCAATTTAAAACTAATGTAAACAGACATCTCGCTGCGCAGATCCCAATTTAGGCTGACCCCCAACCTTCTCCCCTTTTCTTTTCCCTCAGTAGCCCCTTACGTATACAGTGGCGGCCTGCCTTGTTTGGGGTGAACCATGTTAAATATATATATATATATATATATATATATATATATATATATATATATATATATATATATATATATAGTGTCCATTTATATTGAAAAGACATCAATAAAGTGTCTATCACAGAAGAGTGAGAGCTAATACAAATAATTTATTTGAAAACTATATGTTACATATTTCAGAATCGTACCGCGGTTTCATCAAGATGGGTTGACTTTTTACATTTTAAAAAGTCTATACCCAAGGGACTCTTCAGCGTACTTAATGAGGTCAAAACACAATGGGAAATGGCGTTATATCGATAAAAAAAAAACAGTGCTTTCCTATATATTTTTTCCAGAGAGACATTTCAGGAATCCACTGAAATGTTGAAATAAATATAAAATAAAGTAAATTTAAAAAATTGAAGGAGCTTACGAAAATTATGATTTTGGATTGATATTTGCATGGTCAGTGGAATGAATCGATATAATATATATATATATATATATATATATATATATATATATATATATATATGGCGTAATAGTTTGCTCTTTTCTTTGTTTTTAATTTATTTTTACCCTAAAATAAGCCACTGTATAGTGTAGGTTTTTTTCAAGACACTTTAATCCAAGAACTTTTTACTCTTTGTGAATTTTTCTGACGATTTTGTAGTGTTGCAGAGACGATATTGACATAAAAAACGTTGTTTGGCTAACGACAAATGAAACGGACCGTAAAAAATACATCTCACGGAAATGTTATGTTTTTAAATAAAAATAAAAATAATAAAATGAAAAACATGGTTATTGGAATATAAAATGAACCTGACATATATATATATATATATATATATATATATATATATATATATATATATATATATATATATATATATATATATATAGTGTGTAGATTTCAATTTTGTGTTGAGAATCTGAATAACAGAGCTCAATGTAATTTAAACAGAGCAAAACAGAATTATAAAAAGAAAAAACTATACACACATTAAGGTTGTACACATTATAACTTATTTCGACCCCTTAATTAGGTCTCCTCAGATGTATAAACAACCACGTCAAAAAACCAACGGGGTTGTTTATACATCTGAGGAGACCTAATTAAGGGGTCGAAATAAGTTATAATGTGTACAACCTTAATGTGTGTATAGTTTTTCTTTTTATAATTCTCTCTCTCTCTCTCTCTCTCTCTCTCTCTCTCTATATATATATATATATATATATATATATATATATATATATATATATATATTGCATAACTAATTTTGAGAATAGTTGCAGATGCCATAAAAAATGTTGTTTGGCTCATGACAAATGAAACGGACCGTAAAAAATACATCTCACGGAAATGTTATGTTTTTAAATAAAAGTAAAAATAATAAAATGAAAAACATGGTTATTGGAATATAAAATGAACCTGACATATATATATATATATATATATATATATATATATATATATATATATATATATATATATATTGCATAACTAATTTTGAGAATAGTTGCAGATGCCATTTACTCATTGTGACAAAATTAAAAGAATTTGCGATAAGATGACAGCTGATAGACTTTCACGCGAAAGCGATAAAAAGGAGAACAAAAAGTAGGACATGATTGGCTATAAAAACCTGTTGCGTCTTAAAAGCATTTTGTAATCGGACAATTTTCTTTCCTTGTTCTGTGACTGCACTCATTTAATCATGATACGAGCAATTGTTTTCGGCTGTCTCATCGCCATTGCTTTGGCAGGTAAAATATACCTTTTCTATTTGAAAATATTTTCTCGTATTTCTGTCGGTGTGTGTTCATCATTTCTTGCAATCTTTATCGCTTACAGCAGGGCCGGGCAACCTTTTCAGAGTAATATTTACATTCCCGATTTTGATCCTGATGAAAATTGATTTTTGAAAATCCATGGATTAAGGATTAGGAGACCCCCCACCTTGCTTTTGAACTTCTGATGTTTTAATAAATATTGTATTTGTACAATTTTTATTTCATCACTCATTCCCCTACCCCCACTTTAGATATTTACAATTGAATGCACACAGGAGGTGAGGAATGCTTAACAATGACTAAGAAACAGATCAACAGAAGAGAACAGTTTATTTTACAGACATTTGGTGTGGACCAGGGGTGGGCAACCTTTTCAGAGTGAGGGTCAGATGAGACTTTTGGAAGGAGATCGCGGGCCGGAGTGAAAAACGAAATCTCACAATTACTATATTTTGTTTACATGAATAAATTGTACAAAAATTGCATTGAACACTCGATAAATCTGATATTTTTTCTCAGGAGACTTCTGTATGTGATGTTATAAAAGGCGCTGACGAAGAGCCATTTTGGAATCATAAAAAATAATGACGGGGAAAGTAGTAAGTTGATCCAGCATTCGTTTTGACACATCTCATATAAGTTCTCTGTTTTATGCCCTTTCCTCGTCTCTCGTTTCCTCTTTGCCGCTCTCTTTCTTTTTTTCTATTTTCATCTCAGGCCAAGGATTTGAAATTAATAGCTAAAGAAAAATGAAATATACATGCATCATTGCTCACTGATGTTTATACATTTTTATCCCACTGTAAATCTTAATTGAAACCTACTTTTACGTCTATGTCACAAAATGATATGAGTTTTACTGGGAGGTCCGCGGGCCGGATTGCAGTAATAAAGCATAGCAGGGTGGCGGGCCGAACGCTAAGCCTTTGCGGGCCGGATGTTGCCCGCGGGCCGGGGGTTGCCCGCCCCTGGCCTACAGCATCTCCATTTTGGATCTTGGTCGTGGTTTGAATTTCATTTTTCAATTTTTCTACAATTTTTTATTTCCCCTTTTTAATCTAATACCTTACATATCTAATTGCATAATCCTCAAAGGATTTTCTCTGCGCAATTTCTGGATACACAATCCTTCCATGTTTTTCCATTTTTTGCCAATCTTTCTACCGTTGACAAAGGAAGCTCTACATTGCTGCGGATTTGATCAATCCAATGCTCTGGAGGCCTACCGCAAGGTCTTTTACCGGGAAATTCGGTGCTTCTGTATTATTGGAGACCGATGAAATTCGCATCTTTAATTTAGAAGAGTCAGTTGAAAGGGGAGATAATTCAAACTATTGTTTTTTTCTTGCTGTTGTAACCATAACCCATCAGGAAAATCCAGAGAATTAGGAAGAAAATAAATTTAAAAAAAAAAAAGTTACTCATGCAGTTTATGGACAGAGCTGAAATAATAACGTTATAATTTAGAAAGCCATTCTTAACATGGGGAGGTGGGAGGTTGATTAACTATTCTGTTTATTAAATTGTTAGGTGAAAGTACAGAATAGTTAATCACCCCCCGCCTCCCCATGTTAAGAATGGTTTTCTAAATTATAACGTTATTATTTCAGCCCGGTCCGTAAACTGCATAAGTAGATTTTTTTTAAAAATTTATTTTCTTACTAATTCTCTGGATTTTCTTTATAGGTTATGGTTACAACAAAAGAAAAGTTTGAATTATCTCCCCTTTCAACTGACTTTTCTAAAGTTAAAATGAAAATGTCATTATTATTACTTATCTTATGTAACATTGCCTTTCGTTTAAATATGATTTACAAACAAACTTAATCTCTATGAGAAATTATTTATTTATTAATTTCTACGCTAGCTTTAAAAGAAGGTCGCCGAGAAGAGTTTTGTATTAAACACCCTTTGTAGTCAAAACGGTGACAGTAAAAGTATCAGTTTGTAATGCCATTTTAGCTCAGTTTTTCGTTAAGACATCCTTTTTAGCACACAGTACCAATTTATTTAATTTTTTAACTTTTTCAGCGTCTCTTATTTTAATCAATAAGCTCCTTCCATTTTTGATGAAACATTTCAAAGTTCTCGCAGAATATAAAATATGAATATACAGATCAAATTCTCGTAAATATTTAATCGAAAAGACGAGTGAGTTCAGCTTATCTGCTTAAGAGCTCCACGTCAGTAGTTTTCACTCCCTTCCCGCCTAAAATTCGCCCTCTTAAGAATTTTGTTCACTCATTTTCGCTAACTTGCCAGAAGGAGTTCGGCATGTTAATAACTTCCATGAGCAAAGTTTCTTTCCAAGAACTACCCGCCTGTGGAACGTAATACCACGGAGTTGCTTTCCAGCTGACTACAACATGGTCGTTTTCAAGTGCAATGTTAACAAATTCTTGTTGAGCTGTCCTCTTAAATAATCTAATTGTGACCAGTATCAACGATTGTTACAAATCCTCACTATCCTCCTGACAAATTTATAGGAGCTGTTCCTACTAATGAGCAATAGAAACTACTCCTAATATTGTATATAGTAAAACGAAAACGGTCATCACACGAAAAAAACAAACTCTCTTTTAACATAACAAAAGGGGGTTATTTAATCGATACCATTGGGTATAGGTCTGCAAAGGTTAGGACAGTGTCCAAGTGAGGAAAGTAAAATGGAAAGTTCTTTGATCTGCATATCTTCGAGTGAAGATAGCTGAGCTCAGGAAATCCAGGAGATTCAGGCAGGAGAGAGGAATGGTCTGTGTCCTTCTTGGTTGCTTGTCGCAGTCGCTCTGCTGACTCTTGCTATTCCCAAAAGGGTCCAAAGTTGTACCTCAGGGGATAGTTAAAAAAAATACGCCCTACAAGCTGATTGGTCAGTGTGCGACCGAATCAGCCAGCAAGGACAATTCTCCGCATTAGGAAATAGTTCCTTATTTATGACTGCTACAAACTAATTAACCCTTATCCTCGAGTGGCCTTTGGGCCTTGATAAGCGGTGACTCATTAGTACATTAAATCGAACAAAAAATCTACCAAATTTCAGTGAGTATTGATTTACTCCTCTCCAGGAGTTAGGCACAAGGCCAGTTTTTATCTTACTCCCACAAGTAAGATGAGACCCAAGGTCGGGTCGGGAAAGTGGGGTTTAAAAATTGCCTGGGCAGCCCCGTCGGCATTCCCCGGTAGGGGCGCCTCAGGCAGTAAGCAATAAACTTACTTCTCCCCAAAGAGGGGAGGCGAAGCCTGGGAGGGTGGACCTACTAGAACTGCACAGGACAGACCCATAGACCGGCGTAAATCAAGCCCCGAAGGCCAAGACAATATCAGTCTATGGGGTGAAGTATCCATCGGAACAGATACTACACTTTGATCTTAGCCAAAAGTAGCAACAGCAGCTGTTCATCACACTCACTTCTGTACTAACAACAGTTAATAATCTTGTTGTCGCACACACATTTCTTTTTGTTTTTGCTGAGGATGGGGCATCCTACCGGATGCCAGACATTCACCAACTATTTCAGACACTCCAGGCTTGTCGTCGCGCACACATTTTTGCTGTTCTAAAACTAAGTATGTTGAACATTAACGCAGTTAAAACTCAATTTACACACATAAAACTGCCTTATATACACTTTTTTTTTCTTATCTTTCCGTTTTTGCTGGGGATGGGGCATCCTACCGGATGCCAGACATTCACCGGCCATTTCAGACACTCCAACCTAGAGATCGTTTTAAGATTCTACCCGTCCCTTTCAGTGCAATTGTTTGTATCTCTCTTGCACTCGGTTCACCGGGTATATTCGCCAGATAGTTTTTAAGATTCTTTTTCATTAGTCCTGTTGCTTCTATAATTACTGGGATAATGGAGATCTTCCTGAGATTCCAGTTTCTTTTCATGTCGTACATAAGACCTTGGTATTTTGTAATCTTCTCCCTTTCAGTTCTGTTTAATCCTGCATCATTAGAGACACTGACTTCAACTAGGGTTGCTACTTTCTCCCTTTTGTCCCATATCACGATGTCAGGTTTAACAGCTCCGTTTTCTAGATATGTAGCTGTAGGGATTGCATAGTCATAGTGAATGGTGTATAACTTATTTCCAACTGTTCTTTCTGGTATATGCTCCCAGAACTTGCTGCTACGCTGAATATTCAACTTTTTACAAATAGTCCAGTGAAGATATTTACACACTCTGTTGTGTCGCATTGTATAATAGCCATCCTCCAGGAGAACCTTACAACTGAATGTCAGGTGGCTCACACTCTCTACTTCTGTGTGGCAGAACCTGCACTTGTTATTGTTGCTGAGACCACTCATCTTTTTAAAGGCATTATGTATGCATACACACGTGTGCTTTAAACTAAACAAAAAAGACCCTGAAATGTCACTGAAAATTCACCTTGTGAGCAGTATTCCTAAATTAATACATTTTATTATTAAATATATTAGCGCTATTTTTAGCCTGATTACTCTTATAGCTGACTCTTTGACATTCTTGGCCTTTTGGCTAAGATCAAAGTGTAGTATCTGTTCCGATGGATACTTCACCCCATAGACTGGTATTGTCTTGGCCTTCGGGGCTTGATTTACGCCGGTCTATGGGTTTGTCCTGTGCAGTTCTAGGAGGTCCACCCTCCCAGGCTTTGCCTCCCCTCTGTGGGGAGAAGTAAGTTTATTGCTTACTGCCTGAGGCGCCCTTACCGGGGAATGCCGACGGGGCTGTCCAGGCAATTTTTAAACCCCACTTTCCCGACCCGACCTTGGGTCACATCTTACTTGTGGGAGTAAGATAAAAACTGGCCTTGTGCCTAACTCCTGGAGAGGAGTAAATCAATACTCTAAAAGCTGACATACCATGTTTCCGTGACTTCGCGTCGTCAACGTTTGGGCAGGTCTCGGAATCGCCCGAGAATTCATAAAACTATTAACCAAGCAGTCGATAACTTTTGGAAGAAATTAATCGCGTCCCCCCCCCCCCAAAAAAAAATATGAATTTCTATAATCTTTGTCAGCTCGTTGGATCTCCCGAAGGACTAATTGTGTTTTTTGAAAAAATGTAAAAAAAAACATTGAAAAAAACCCCAAAAAACAACAACATCTGCTTAACAAATCAAACAAAAGCATTATTGGAAACTTTCCGGTGCACAAAAAAAAAGCATTTTATTTAAAAACATTTGATTAAAAATGATTCCTTTGAAAAAAAATAAACATCTAATTAATAAGAGTTGTTTAGCTATGGTTTATTCGTTCTTTATTTTTATATATGTATTTTAGTTTGGTTTTCTTTGTCGTAATTTATCGTCTGCCAGTCTTCAATTCAGCATTTGGCAGTTTTTGCCTCGTCAACTCTCAGGCACTTCCGTAACCTGTCCGAACGTTGACGACGCAAAGTCACGGAAACATGGTGCGTCATCTATAAGAGTACCGACAATTTGTGAAAAAATCAAATGACTTTTAAGAAGCAAAATCTAATTGCATAGGAGATTTAGTTTTTAAAATCATTTTAGAAAATGTCTCAAATTTAAGGCTTAAGCTTAAGGGGTCTTAAGAAGAAATTGAAATTCAGGGAATATTGCTTAATTGGTCTTAATTGGACTATGGATACAAATTTAATGCAAATCTGAAATATTTGAATTTTCAAATGGGAGGTTGAGCCAATATTATGCCCACTAAAACCCTTACAATTACTCCAAAGAAACCGAAATAAAGGGAATATTTATTAATTGATATCTAATACCTATGTTAAAATTGATATCTTATACCTATGTTAAAATTGATATCTAATACCTATGTTAAAATTGATATCTAATGCCTATGTTAAAATTGATATTTAATACCTATGTTAAAATTGATATCTAATACCTATGTTAAAATTGATATCTAATACCTATGTTAAAATTCAACAAAAATCGGAGATATCTGTATTTTCACAAAGGCCTGGACGTAGATAGGTTAGTTAGTAAGTGATGATGATGGATTTGAGAGAGAGAGAGAGAGGGTATAAATTAAGACATGATGATGATGATGATGATGATGATGATGATGATGATGATGATGATGATGATGATGACGATGATGATTATTTATTATTTTATTATTATTTTATTTATTTATTATTATTTTATTTATTTATTTATTATTATTTTATTTATTATTATTTTATTTATTTATTTTTTTAATTTATTTATTTATTTTTTATTCATTTATTTATTTTTTATTTATTTTTTATTTTTTATAGTAGTCTCAACTTTTGGGTGTTTTTAGTTGGAGTTTTCTTTTTTTGATCATCACGTCAATTCTCTTGACTTTAGCCATTTAAGCTGTACCTTAACACTTTCGCCGTTCCCAACAGACAAGCCTTTTGCAGAATTGGAAAAGAAATTGTCTCGTCAATCTGTTTAAGCTATTTATGGTGGCTTTTTGTTATGGTTCCAAGCGTTTCGAATTACAACGGGAACCACCTTTACTTCTTTACATTTCCATAGTCTAACTAATCCCCATTTTAGGTCTTGATATTTATTGATTTTATCGAGTTCTTTTATTCTGTACTTGGTTTTTAATGTCAGGAAAATCCACCCATAATTCCAGTAGTCTATTTTCCCACAGCTTTCACCATAGAATTAGAAACGATACAATTGTGTTTTTTCAACGAGTTTGACTCGATCGGCTAACTGACGATCTCTTTAGCCCTTATCCTCAAGTGGCCTCAACCCCTGGCCTTGGTAAGTGGTAATCCATTATTAAAAAAAACAAAAAAACAAATTTGATATGAAAGAAGAAAACTTGACATGCAGTTTTGAAATCATCCAATTTTATGCATTATTTGTATTATTCGGACTACTGTTCACATCTGATGACCTAAAGAAGAAAAAACACCAACCGTTGACGTTTTATTATCGCGTGGGGGATTAAATAAATCTAAAGTGGAATTAGAAAATCCATTAAATGATCTAAAAGTCAAACGTCTTTGGAAGCGAAAAAGGCCAATGTTTTATTTAGCAACTATTAAAATTGATGTATTCACAGCGGAAATAAAATTCTCATTTCCCAAAGTCAGTTGAGGTCAAGTGTTTCTGATTTGAATTTCCACTGATTAAAATATTTCTTATCTTCTACTGTTAATAGTTTTTATTTAAACTTTATTTCACCAATACGAAGTTTCAACAATTAAACTCAGCAAATACACAATATTTTTGGATCGAATGAGCACAAAGTCGAAATTAGAAAAATCTATTAATTGATCTCAAAGTCAAACATTTTTGGATGAGAAGCAAGAAAGGTGAAAGTTTCATTTATCCACCATTAAGATTCACGTATAACCGACGGAAATAAAATCTCATTTCTAATGCTAGTTTTCGATTAAAATATGAGTTATTCCCCTTGCTGATTTTGATTTTTAGGTGATTATTTAAAAATGTTTCATATTATTAGTCGTCTGCGCCGAATTGAGTAATTAAAAAACATTG
>OY744528.1:136780490-136852990 GCA_963556195.1 Sepiola atlantica | reverse complement strand
AAATGAAGTAATAAAATAAGGTGTCAATCAAATTTTATTAGAATTCAAAGTTCAAGCAAAGTATCCTTAAGTCCTTAGCTCATGAGTTTTCAAAGATAATTCTTCTCCTCAGAGGACCATTACCGCAGTTATACTACTACAGGTAATAAAATTACGCTTTGAAAATATATAAAATTATATACACAAATACATAAAAATACATAACATCAAACATATCAACCCAAAAACATACTTTTTGTTGAATCCATACAGTCCATCCAGGTCATACAAATTGAGAAGCATAATCAGGAAAGACATTACTCCAAGTTATAAACAGCAGTCCATATACGTGAAATTGAAGGGGCCGGCAAAGTTAACATTGAATATTGACACATTTCGCGACTGGATAACTTTAGTAAATCTTGAATCTTTAGTAAAATCTTAGTAAAAAATCTTTAGTAAAAAAAAATGATATAACAGATTAAATGATATAACGGATTTATATTTTGTTTTACAATTCTACTCGATAGCTTTTGCTAATTTTTGGTGTACAAACCTATTTTTGCTTGATACATAAGTATTTCAAATAATTTTCCGGTTAATTTAATTGGAACTTCGATTTTCAGCGTTTTTAATATGTACCCGTATCTGTACAAGCACCGATTTCTTTCAACTTTCAAGTCTTTCAACTTCCGGTCTGAAAGGCAGATTTCGTTTGCGCGCCAATAAGAAGTGTGGTGTTTTTCAGAGTGACAATGATTTGTTAGGCAACTTGACCTTCTCTGTGGCTGTCTGTGTGAAACGCGTGAATGCGATTCTTTATATGGGTTTTAGGAACAGGTGTCCGGCTCATGGAAAGACTGTTTCTGATTGATTAAGCAACCACTTGAAATTGAGCATTTAATCAAATCGGTACCAAGCATTTAAGTTAAGCAAATATCGAATTATTTACAGATCGCTTCTCGGCATAGTTATCGTAGTAGTAGTAGTAGTAGTAGTAGTAGTAGTAGTAGTAGTAATGACTACTGTAGCTTAGAAATAATGAAAAGGATGATGAGACAGTCAGAGGCATTCGGGGGAGAGATTTAACAGGAGCCGATAGCAAGCGACAAACGATACAAATAACCATTTCTACTCCAGCAACTTATCTCTCTCTTCTCTTCTCTCTCTCCTCTCTTCTCTCTCTCTCTCTTCTCTTCTCTCTCTCTCTTCTCTTCTCTTCTCTTCTCTCTCTCTTCTCTCTCTCTCTTCTCTTCTCTCTTCTCTCTCACTCTCTCTCTTCTCTCTTCTCTCTTCTCTCCTCTCTCACTCTCTCTCTCTTCTCTTCTCTCTCCCTCTCTCTCTTCTCTTTTCTCTTCTCTCTCTCATCTCTTCTCTTCTCTCTTCTCTTCTCTCTCTTCTCTTCTCTCTCTCACTCTCTCTTCTCTAAAGTTGTGAGATTTCACACACTAACAGTGGCATCAGAACACTTTTCAGATTCACACTATGAAAAACAAACATCTTTCTAATATACTGCTTAGGTTATGTGAGATCTATGTTGTAAGGTCAATTAATTTGCATATTGGTTTGCAAAAGGACATTTCATTAATTAAGTATTCTATTTTTTACTTGTTTTTTAAATCCAGTGATTTCTTTTAATATTAATAAAACCCACGCTTCCGTCTATGAATACATTTTTATTTCATGAAGAAAGATTTATAATTTGTGCTCCAGTTATTTCTAAGACTTGATTAATCAACAAGTTATTTCTAAGACTTAATTGATCAACAACTTCAGCCAAACAACATGACACAAATGCGGGTGTACCCCAGGGATCCATCCTTAGACCTCTACTGTTCCTGATTTTCGTAAACGACCTCCCTGATGACATTGAGTCTGAGATGGGTATATTTGCTGACGACACCATGCTCTACTCTCGTTATGTGGGTAAAACGGACGCGCACATATCCAAGGCAATGACTGAATCCTTAGAAAGTGACCTCCAGTCTGTAGTGAAATATGGTTATAAATGGATGGTAACATTTAATGCCGCAAAGACAAGGCTTAATTCTTTCAATAACTACAAGAAACCTCTTCAACCACCGATTGCCATACGAAATAACACTCTAACTGATATTCCAACATTCAAACTCCTCGGCCTCATATTCACAGGTAGCATGAATTGGAACAAATACATTGAAGACATTGCCAAGGCTGCTGCAAAGAAGGTGGGCTCCCTCTACCGTGCTAGTAAACTCCTCACACCTGACATTATCCTGTATGGAGTATTGTTGCCACATCTGGGCTGGTGCATCATCTACTAGTCTCTCCCTCCTTGACAAGGTCCAAAATAAGTCGCCAACTCAATAGGTCCGTCACTATCCATCAAGCTCCAGCCCCTATCCCATCGCCACAATGTTGCATCCTTGTGCTTGTTTTACAAGTACTTCAATGGATTGTGCTCCGATGAACTTACTGCTCTAGTACCCTCTCGACATAAATACACTAGACCAACGCGACACTCGGCTAAATCCCATCCATTCACTGTGGAGGTCCCCAAATGCAGGAGAGCCTTCTACTCCAATAGCTTCTTTCCTCGTGCTGCCGGCCTCTAGAACTCCCTCCCTGCTCCCTGTTTCCCCGACTGTACTGACATGCAGAAATTTAAAACTAATATAAACAGACATCTCGCTGAGCAGCTCACAACTTAGGATGACCCCCAAAACTGTCACCCTAATTCTTAGTAGCCCCTTACGTCTACAGTGGCGGCCTGCCTTGTTTGGGGTGAACTACGATAAAAAAAAAGTTGCTATCTATTTCTAAATTGTAAGTTATAAAGCCACCTATCCATCAACACGCACAGACACACCATCACTCAGACATTAAAATTCAGCCATGTTATTCTTTTGTCATTAATTTAAATCAAATCGTCACCTGCAGAATTTCGAAAGGAATTTAGAAGCATTTAAACTGTCGGATAGAAATTAATTTAAACAGCCTTTAAAATTCCTAGCAAATGCACATGTATTAAAATCCTATTTAAAAAGTAATTTAATTACGCAATCAAACATTTACTTCTACTCTCTCCCATCATAAACTTCGATAGTAACGCCCTTCTACAGAACACACACATACACCGCGTACAAACAAAAAAGCAAGTCATTGTTAATTCTCCCCACCCGACAAATATCTTTTTTTATTACAAAATTAAATTCCACCATAATGCATTTCGGTCCATTCAAACAAGTCTTTTCGTTCAATTTAATTCTGGGGGTTACAATTCATCATTTCCGTAATTTTCCCATGCAATGCTGGGACGCAAGTCTTATAATAATAAAAAATAAAAAAAAAATAATAATAATAATAATAATAATAATAATAATAATAATAAAAATAATAATAATAATAATAATAATAATCATTTAAAAAAGAATAAAAAATAAATACATAAAATATAAGCAGTATATTATAATATTAGTCTTTGAAAATTTTTATAAATATATTATTTTATGATATAAGTAAAACTCTGAAATGGGATGGTCGCTAGAAATTTGTCAAACAGTAATTTATTTTTACAAAGATAAAAAATAAATTACTGTTTGACAAATTTCTAGCAACCATCCCATTTCAGAGTTTTACTTATATCATCAAATAATATATTACGTATAT
This sequence comes from Sepiola atlantica, assembly GCA_963556195.1. Classification (NCBI taxonomy): domain Eukaryota; kingdom Metazoa; phylum Mollusca; class Cephalopoda; order Sepiida; family Sepiolidae; genus Sepiola; species Sepiola atlantica. The sequence goes on along the minus strand of OY744528.1, from coordinate 136,849,363 downwards.
ATTTTTTGTTTTAGTTGTTGTTTCAGTAGAGCTTAGTACTAACATAGAAATATATTATAATGCATATAAATCTTAAATACCATAGATTAGTAGATACGAACTGTTGATGTCATATGGGTTACTGCCCTTGGTTCACAAACAATAAACAATAAAAAAAATAATATGATCGCAATAATTGTCTTAGCGCATCAGTCAGAATCATGACAAAGTCACCCTTTGTGTGTTTGATCCACTTAGTAGTTTAAATAAAGAGGGAAAATTCATTGGTTAAAAGAAAGGGGTAATAAAATCAAGGACGGATAGGTTGGAAATTGGAATGGACATATCTTAACTATAAAAACGATCCTAAAACATAATTCCATGCATTTAGCCTGATGCTTTCTCTCGCGAATAAAACACAAACGTTTCTGTGTAACTTACCCCCATAAGTATATTTTTATACAACTATATATCTCTATATATATATAAGGAGAGTAGAAAGTGACTAACTTGGGTTTACTTTCGGCAGCCTCGTAACTCTCGCTTCCCTTATTTTGTTTTTTAGTCCTCGCATTCCATGAGCGATGTTTCTGACAAAGAGGGAAGAATTGCTGTTTTCTGGGTCAGAGTCTATCCATCTAACACTTATCATTAGCTAGTTTTTGACCATGAAGTGGTAATCTTTTTAGCTTCTTACATCAAGTGGCTTCATGCCTTGTCTGTAGCGATTTCTATAAAACTTCTCATGCTTTATTTACAGCTGACAAAGAAACCTGTGAACACAAAGGAAAACTGTACAAGAAAGGTGACAGATTCATGGACGATTGTAACCACTGCTTCTGCGGAGGAAACGACATGGTTGGTTGCACAAAAATGTGGTGTAAACCTAAACACTATGTGGATATGGAAGGTAAGTTTGTCTATAATGACTCTCTTGTGAGTGTGTGGTGGTCGTCATGCCTTTTTTTGGTGATAACTTCCTCCACAAATAAAAATAAAAATAATAATAAGACTTACATGCAAAACCAACGGAAGTTTATTCACTGAAATAAACCATTAACAAATATAACATATTTCCTTTTGTAATGAGTTCAGAAGTCCTTTCTTTAGTTTCAGGGTAAGTAAAAAGGAGAATGTCTTTTGTTTTGTTGAAATGCTCATATGTTATAAAAATGTTAAGAGAGGCAACAGGTGATGTTCGCCTGTGAAATTGTATGAAGCGCGCGAAAGGTGAAATGGAAGAGTGATAGTAAGACGCGTGTAACCTCCGAATGAAGAGTCAGTTGAGAGAGAGGGTTTGATGTTTGTGTGTGCTTAAATACTATTTGGATAGGCTCCAGCGAGCTTAAGGAGAAAAGTTTAGAAAAATGTCTTTGGAGAAATCCCATTGGACAGAAATATCACGTGGTGTGCTCCCTACTACGTCCGCTCGTTTTGAGTTGATTTAATATATAAGGCAACGCCGGAATTTGCGTGGCCGTTATTTTTTATTTTTCACGCGCCAATACAATTATATTCACACTGCGCACCTAAATTGTATTTATCCCAAACAACAATTTTTATCCGAATCTTAACCGTGTCAACTGGCACAAGTGCAAGTTTGGGGTGATTTTTGAGATACAGGATTCGCTAACCCGAGGCTTTTGTGTGTGCAAGATCTGCTGTCTGGGATTGGATCTGTTTCGACTCCAAGAGGTTGATGTTTCATGTTATTCATATCTACTTATTAATAGCTAAGTGCGATAACTTCTCTGGAATGAGGACAAAAGGAGAGTGTAGCTTCTTCATCTTTTATTCATCATCCATAAAGATGATGGAAGCAGGCTTCCTAAGGAAACAATACAAATAGGACACATGTTGCTCATCCATTGATGCAGATTACAATGGTTGTCCCTTACATACATCAATAGTCATAAACTTTTTATCTATACTAACATCTTTGGCTACACATTTGCAGACACATTTCTGTTCTAGCTGCAGAAAAAAATAAAAAAATTGAACTTAAAAAAATAGTTGAGCCATTTTTAAGGTGAGCCATATAATATAAACACACACACACACACACACACACACACACACACACACACATATATATATATATATATATATATATATATATATATATATATATATATACAAAGCCTGTCTAAAACGTATCTGACCTTAGGGGAGAAAAAATATTTCAAATATGTGGCGGAGTTGGGACCCTAATCTCCTTCAAAGTAGGCGCCTTGTGCTTGCACACACTTAGTCCACCGATCCATCCACTGCCGGAAACACCTCTGGAAGTCTTCTTTTGGAATGGTGTTCATCTCTGCCACCGCATTCCGCATTATCTCTTTTTTCGCACCCTCTCAATAACAGCTACACTCCTAGCAGTTTGTTGCCTGCCAGAACGCTGGTCACTCTCTGCTGATGTGCGGCAATTTTTGAATCGGTTGAACCACTCCTTAATTTGTGTTGCACCCATCGCACCTGCTGAATCTAACGCGACGGCGGAGATGAACACAATTCCAAAAAAGGATTATAACATGTTCGCTTATTGGGATCGTTGCGAATTGTTTGTTTTTTTCTTTGAAATTATTTTGGTGGGAGATGGTTCATCCGAGTTTGTTCGGATCAATAAATAAACCTTTGTGCTAATTATGAATTTACTTTGAATTCAAAGCTTTCCTAATCACAGGGCAGAGAGAAAAAGAGCAAAATAAAAAGAGTTTATCGATTCTCTAACGTAAACCTCTTTTTAAGCCTCAGTTAACTAATTCTTATTTTGTATTTTATTCCCTCGTCGCATAAGAGTAACAATTAGATTATTTATCAAAACACCTATCAGTCCACAGTATCTACCAGGCCCGTAGTACATTATATTTACATTCCTCATTCGTCATGCAATGGCCACAAATCTTTATCTCAATAAAAGAAAGGCAGCATTCTCTGTCCATGTTTCCTAACCCTAACAGTCTACCAGAGGAGATAGTCACGATGCCTACCATATCCAGGTTTAAAGTTGCTTTGGAGAAACATTCAGATGGTATATAGACGTGCACATCTTCTACCTGTCATTTTACAAGGCTTGTTGCACTTTGCTATTTTTTGCCAAATTTTTTTGTTTAATTTGATTTCATTGATCCATAGTATACTAATAAGAATTTATGAAAAACCAAGCATTTAGCCTGATAATTTCCTTTGGGAATGAATCACAAACATTTCTGTTTAGCTTACTTGGCATAAGTACATATTTTTATACTATATATATATATATATATATATATATATATATATATATATATATATATAGGCGAACATCATTAAATAAAACAAAGTGTTTTTTCTTCATAAGACTTCTTTTTTTTTCGATTTTCTGAATAGTTCATTTAGTATTTCGGTCAAATTGGTGTATGTAAGTTCTGTGGGTGTCATGTTCCATTTTTCTTTCCTTTTTCGCGAATACTTTCGATTTGATTCGTCAAATCATATTCAAGCGGTTTTAGTCTTTGACGAATCAAATCGAAAGTACTTGCGAAAAAAGAAAGAAAAATGGAACAAGAAACCCACGGAACTTACATATTACAAATTTGACCGAAATACTAAATGGACCATTCGGAAAATTGGAAAAATAAAAAAGAATCTTATCAAGCAAAAACACTCTGTGTTATTTAATAATGTTTGCCTAAATTAAAATATGCTGCCTAAATACGCACAATATATATATATATATATATATATATATATATATAAATTTGGGAAAGTTCATTTTTGTAAGCATCTTTAAAATTTTAAACTTAAAGAAAGAGGCAAAATGCCTTCAAAAAACCATGTGTTAGATGCAGATATTTTTATTAAAATCAAAATCAAAAATCAAAACAATATTTTTTTTCCTTCTTCATCTTGACTTTTTTATCTATTTCGCTTGATATAACAAGCCTCGTCAGAGCTTTAGACAAAAAAAAAGGTATTAACCTTATTTTTTTTCGTAACAATCTTCTGCATCAGAAACTTCTTATGTTATGCGTTTATTCAGCTGACAAAGAAACCTGTGAACACAAAGGAAAGCTGTACAAGAAAGGTGATAGATTCATGGACGATTGCAACCAGTGCTTCTGCGGAGGAAACGACATAGTCCGTTGCACAAAAATGATGTGCAGACCCCATTATGCTGGACAGTATGAGAATCTTGAAGGTAACTTCTATAATAACACAATTTCTATAATAACCCTGCCGTCAGTCTCAGCATATGTTGGGGTGATTCTAGATACAAGACTCTGATTGGTCAAATTAGATCTTATGTTAAATGTTCGGAGAGAGTAGAAAGTGACTAACGGGTTTACTTTCGGCAGCCTCGTAACTTTCGCTTCCCTTATTTTGTCCTTTAGTCCTCACATTCCATGAGCAGTGTGTCTGACAAAGGGGGAAGAATTGCTGTTTTCTGAGTCAGAATCTGTCCATCTGACACTTATCGGTGGCTAGTTTTTGACCTTAAAGTTAGCTCCTTTCATTAAGTGGCTTCATGCCTTGTCTGGAGCGATTTCCATAAAAAAAAGAAGAAAAAAGGTGAGTTTGAAATTCTCTGTTGGTTGTATGCCAACGTAGCATAAAGATGACCGTGCAGAATGCAAGGTTGTTGTATCGAGGGTGATGATCGAAAGCGCTCGAGATGGACCATACACCAACCTTGAACCATTTACTACACCAACTACCCCTTATATTTTTGCAAACTGTCTGAGGTACCACTACCGGGGAATGCTGACAGGGCTACTCATGCATTTTTGTAGGCCAGACTGCGCTGGCTTTTCAAAACCACACCTGACCTGGTGTTTAACCTCCTGGAGAGGAGGTAAATATACTCACCTCGATGTAGATGCCGCTTTACTTTATATGGAAGCCACCTTCTGCTATTTGGGCGACACATTGAATTCTGGTGGCAGTCACAAACGCGCAATCACTGCTCGCTGCTGCGCGCGTTGCATGCAGAAAGTTCAGGAAGCTGTTGCGAATCCTTACATCTCGGCACATTTCCTTCAAAATTCAGGGCAAAGTCTTTTCACCTGTGTCCGCTCTGCCGTGTTTTACGCCAATGAGACATGGAATGAAACACTTCTGATCTGCAACAACTTTGGCTGCCAACTGGAAGACATGATTCTATCAGTTGTGCTTCATCAGAAACTTGGTATTGATGAGATTACGGATGCCTTACACGCTCGATGTCTCAGGTGATTTGAATATGGACAGCCTGCACCAGCTTGCATCAACTTCATGATGCATTTGGATATCTCAGGCACTAGAAAGCATGGTGGACCGAGAAAGATGTGATTTGTGTGCAAGAAGCGATATAACTGCATGCAACCTGGCTAATGTCAACCCTTTTGACTGCATGGAAAGCAGGCGTGAGACGTTGCCTGATGATGCCACCTCGGAGTCTGGGACACTCACAGCATCCTAAATACCAAAATTGGATGATGATATTGATCATGATGATGAGAAAGAAATAGAGGAAAAAGAAGAAGAAGAATAAGAAGAAGAGGAAAAAAAGAAGAGGAAGAAGAAGAATACTTCTTCTTGTTTGTAAATTGCCCCAAGTTGTCACGATTTTGTGAGAGCCGTTTAATTAATATTTTAATCAATATGATTTACGTTCAGCCATAAATTAAATCGATATCATGCCTATTGGACTAATAATAAAATTAATATGGTGGCTGTTTGACCAATAATTACATTGATATCATATTAGTTCAGCTAATCAATATTCCGGCTGATATGCCGATAATTTAATCAATAACATATGCACGTCCAGTCAATAATTAAATCAATATCATGGCTTTGGCGCTGTTAATGTAATCGATATATTTCCCATAACAATTGATTTCTTAGTGAGGGTTGAGGACATGCGTTGCATGGATAGAAATGACATGAGAATGATATGATGGATGTGTAATGTGAGTTTTAAAAAACAGGCTTAGTTCTGATGACCTCAGAGGAAGATTAAATCTACACAGTATAGGGAAATGTGTTCAGAACAGGAGAATTCGATGTTGTTGGATTAACAGATGTAGAACAGTTAAGGTAGCAGGTCCAGTACATCGAATGGTGAAAGCATGAAAAACAAATAGACAGATAACAAATGAAAAAGTAAAATTCTTTATTACGATGAAAGGCTCATAGGATCGGTGTTTATTCACCACTGTTTTATAGCATGAAGTGGAATAGACGTCCTGAACCACCCCAGTACAGGAAGCTAGTCTGTCATCAGTTATACCCTGAAAAGGGTAGGTACCCATGCATACACTTATATCACCCAGTATACTACAACTGGTCACTCATCTAAGTACTAGTCTGGCCCAACAGCGCTTAACTTCGGTGATCTAATGAGAACTATTGTATCAACATGATTTTGCAATATATACAACCGGACACTATTGGTCCTTATATAGAGAGAAAACTAACAGGGCTACACGGCGTTGTCCGGGTAGTGTTGTAACATAAAATGTGTGTAATATATCTTCTTAAGATGTATGAGGTATTTAGTTGTTCCTGAGATTCTCATGGATGGCTCTGCTCTTGAGGAGAAATCGACTCTGAAACTTCTTGGTCTTTCTCCCTCATCAAATGTTTCTTGGCGTTCATACATTATATCCATTGCTCTTTTTGCTTCTCGTAAAGTCGGTTCTCTCTATCGCTCCAAACACTTTCTCACACCCGAGGCTATTCTCTATCTCTACAAATCTACAATTAGATCATGTATGGAGTACTGTTGTCATATTTGGGCTTGTGAATCTCTGTCCCATTTGAGGGTTCTTAATAAGGTGCAGAAACGTATCTGTAATTTGATTGGCCACACCCTTTCTTCTTCTCTACACGCTCTCTCTCAGAGACGTTATGTTGCTAGTCTCAGTCTTTTCTATAAATACTATTATGGCATGTAAGATCTCTCCCCCCCTCTCCCTCTCTCTCTCTCTCTCTCTCTCTCTCTGTTGTGTACTTTCATGAAGCGCATCTACAGTTAGTTGCTATTTCGTTTCTTTGATTTAGTAATTTTTTGACAAATTGTAAAATTGTAAATGTCTAGTTTTTTTCTTAAGCATAGTCTACACGGATCGTTTAAAAATATAAATAAATAACTCAAAAACAAATCTAAGATGGCGATAGATAACAGATGAATAGTTTTAGTTCTCACGTGTCAGAGTAAGTTCTCTTTTTGTCCATTTAAAAGTGGTAAGCGCCAAAATCGTTCTCAAACAAGGAGAGTAATACCCATTGGCTGATGGAATTAAATAGATAGGGAGGGAATAATAAATTGATTGGTTCGTAGCTAGACTAAGCACTAGTTAGATATAAAAGCAACCGTTAAATATAAATCTTTGCAATTAGCCTGATGATTTCCCTCGGGAATCAAACATAAATATTTCTTTGTGGTTTACTTTCCATGAATATATTTTCCATTAGAATTGTATTGTGCCCAACACATCAGTAGCAAATGAATTTTTTATACATTTTCTTAACAGACGAAGAGAAAACTTGCACCCAAAATGGAAAAACATACAAACTCGGAGATCACTTTATGAACGATTGCAACAAATGCTTTTGCGGTGTTAATGGCAACATTGGTTGTACCCAAATGCTGTGTATTCACCCAGAAAAAAGTAAGTTCTCTGTCTGTCTGTCTGTCTGTCTGTCTGTCTGTCTGTCTGTCTGTCTGTCCGTCTTTCTCTTTCTCTGTTGTGTACTTTTATAATCACTGAAACACATTAAAATACTGTTTTATTGCTACATATTGCTGGCAGTAATATGCTTTTCGAGTTAAGTGTAGATATAGTTTGCCAGTTTATTAGGTACTAGTGCACACTTCCATAAAAAAATGACAGAAAAAAATTATGCTTTGCTAGTGTTCTGGGTGTGTGTGCATGTGAATGTGCATATAAATGTGTGGATAGGTGTATGTATGCGTGTATATATATATATGTGTATATGTGTGCATATTTTGTGTACATGTATGTATCTGTTTGCATATATGTACCTGCATATGTGTTTTTGTAAGTGTGTGTGTGTCTATGTGTGCGTACGTTTCAGTGACGAGTGTTCTGTCTGGCCCTTCATATCATAATGAGATTTGGGAGAAAAAAGTTCATAACTAAGGTGTCAGTCTGATCGAATCGCTGAGATGACTTAATTTGAGAACCGTTCGAAGATATGAAAATTAAGAGAATTAAAACATTAAATAAATGAAAAATAGTCGGGACATTTTGATGGTTGGCCTTGTAATTCTAAAATGTTATATTAATGAATCGCATGGGCCTAATTACATGTAATTTCTTGAAAGAATTGCTTTTTCATATCACTTTTACAGCCATACTGTATAGTTTGAATTACCTACTAGACACCATCCTCGAGTGTTTTCGGTCTCTCTGTACAAGGGTTTGTCAGGACAACCTGACATGACGATACTTCACCTTACAAGTAAAACCTGACCAAATATTCAAAATAACATAGTATTCGCAGCACAAATAAGATCCCCTTAGCACGGTTATACACTTGCTCATATGAGGAATAGTGCATCTTCTCCTAGTGATGTTATCCTAAGTAACAACACTTAGCTGGATACTCCACCAGACTAGATGATTTCTTGTCCTGGAATCCGGTAAGACCAAAAGACTACAAGAAATATATACTATAAACAAAGTTAACTGGTCAATTGGAGAGTGGAAAATGAATGTTCTTAACTTCTTTACTAACTCAACGTTTGAGAAATAAAAGAGAATTTTAATAGAATATTCAAATATCTATGTATCTCATATAGAGATCAAGTGTTAGCCCCAGGAAGGGGTCTCTTGATTTCTGAGAACTTCAACTGAAGTAAAATGAAACAAAAAAATAGAAGGTTTAAAGAGGTTCAGCGGGTTTCCAGATAAAACTGAAACATGTCTGCAAATGTGTAACCAAAAAGGTTTGTATAAATAAAAAGTTTTATACATAATGTACTCTACTTCAGAGAGCTTCGCCACATGCTTGAAAACAAAATTTCGCTACTTATCATGGTCTTGGGTCAGTCTTTCAGCTGTTAGGAGCGGCATGCCATTCTTTAACCATATCTGGTCAGCCGATCTCTTTGATATTCGTCCTATTGATCTTTCTTTATATATATATATAAGCAAATAATCGGTCCCAAATACATTCAAGAAAACCAAAAAAACGGAACAATGTGCGATAATACACTTTCACGTCGGCCGACACAATGATGAATAACCCCCCCCCCCCACAAAAAAACAAAAGAACTAAATCATTCAAGATACCGCTCACAAGTTACCATTCCAATCCAATGATAGTATGGGAATTCTAAATCCAACTTCTCACAAAGAAAAGTCAACACAAATGTTCGTCCGAGTTCAAAGAGCCTTATTTCAATGGCTGATTTCTTGCCCTTGCTTGTTGGCTTGGTGGAAAAAATAATGCACGAGCTACTTTTCTAAGACTTATCTTGGAGTTTCTTTTTTTATCGTTGTTCTTCCTTGTTTTTTAATTTTTTACTTTTATTTTTATTTTTTTCCTCTTCCCTTCTTAAATGACCTCAACTATTGCAACGCCACATTGTGTATTGTCGGCAGTTGAAACCAGTATTCCAGACATTTAATTTCCCTGATGATCTGTCAAGCAAGTAACTGCTTGGTAGTGAAACACGTGTAGGAAAAAAACATTTAATTTGTAAGAAAAAATATCTTTAATGGTGATCATTGGTGTCCTGAAAGGAATGCTTTGGTAAGCCTTCATAAAATCACATATATATATATATATATATATATATATATATATATATATATATATATATATATATATATATATATATATATATATATAAAGAAGGAAAGATGAAGATAAAAAATTGCATAAAATTACATAAAATTACATAAAATTGATACAAATGCAAGGAGTTACACTAATCCTTAAACCATGATTTTTCAAAGATAAAACTCTTCTCATCAAAGGATAAAATTCGGTAATGTGGTATTTATAATAAATAAATATTACCTGTTCCATTTCACTTTGAAAATTGAAGGAGAAATAACAGAAAAGGTTGGGGATAAAGAAATAAATGGCCGGGAGGGAGAATGGTAGCAGTATTGAGTAGCCATTGCCGAAGACAATATATATATATATATATATATATATATATATATATATATATATATATATATATATATATATATATATATATATATATATTCGGCAGCAAGTCGTTTATTATACATGTGTCATTGAAGACCACAGAGTTTTCTTTCTTTGCGATCTTTCTGGTTAACTTCTCGACTTGGTGAGCGATTCGTCGGGTATCCGGTGTCAATTGGTGGATTATGGCGCCTAATGTTGTATCTTGGGCCATTTCTCTACTAACGCCTTATCAGTCTTCAACAATTATTATTCACTCACTAGGAGTTATCACACTGGTCATCGTCAGTGATCGCCCACTGCCAACAACCCGTGGTATTCCCTGGGGTCTGAGTGACAACAAGTCTCCTCAGACTTCCAGTATGCTCCATCTCTTTTCGTTCATCACCGCTGATGACCTTGCGGTATCGCAACAGCCACCTACCAACGATTTCCCGCTGTTAAGGGCCATTGGTCCCCTCTGGAGCCCCGAGTGGCAACAAGCCTCCCCAAGGTCCCAGAGCTGTCCGCGCTCTTCCAGTGGAGGTCTGGTTTGCGCTTTCCCTCCTCGACCCTCTGTTCATAATTTTCGTGGCATTAGCCTATGCTTGCGCCTCTCGTGTGCGGTTGTATTTTCCCCGGTTCTGTTGTCTTGTGCTTCCATGTGTTTGTTCTCCATTCGTTGCTTATGTGGGTTAGTTTCCGCATTCGAGGACATTTCTCAGGATTGTAGCTGTTTTGATCATTACTGTCCTTTGTATGGTCTCAGTTATTATTATTATTATTATTATTATTATTATTATTATTATTATTATTATTATTATTATTATTATTATTATTAATAATAATAATAATAATAATAATAATAATAATAGATTAAAAAAATAAATAATAAAAAAATAAATAAAAACAAATTAATAAATAAATAAATTAATAAGTAAGTAAGTAAATAAAAGAATAAAGATATATATATATATATATATATATATATATATATATATATATATATATATATATATATGCAAATTAATAGACATAACCAAAAATAAAACCATAACTACGGCTCTTTACTAACAATAACGCTTCTTGGCCTGTTGGTCAAGATCACTTAAGAACGCCAATTGAAGAAGAAGAAAAATTGGCGTTCTAAAGTTATTGGCTGATTTTTCTCTTCTTCTTCTTCTTCTTCTTCTTCTTCTTCTTCTTCTTCTTCTTCTTCTTCTTCTTCTTCTTCTTCTTCTTCTTCTTTCACTTTTTTAACATTTATCGCTTTCCTTCTCCCTTTCTTTTGTTTTCTGCATGTGACTATTTCTTCCAATCGCATTCTTTGTATAAATTTGAAAACTTTTCCGTTTTCAATTAAAGTTCACCAACCGATTGATAATGGTCGTATTTTAAACGACTGAAATATTTCGGTAGAACTATACAACATGAGTTTTTGAGTTTATTTTTGCTAGTTGTTGAATTGCTTATCCTTTATCCCATATTTATGTTTACATTTTGTCCCCGAAACATTGTTGCTATTTCCTCATATATATATATATATATATATATATATATATATATATATATATATATATATATATATATATATATATATACTTATACACTCCTCCTCACCAGAATATTAAAATATTAAAATTTTGAAATAAGAAAATACAGTCGTACCCTTCATAGGTAAATATTTGCTCAAGCAAAACACGTGCAGATGAAAACGTTCATCTCATGCTAAAAATGTCCGGGAGAAAATTAGTATTTTTCCCTGTGAAAACAATTTCGCTGGATCGTTTTTCTTTTTCGACTATATTAGGGGGCGAAACTGGGGCAGTAAAAAAAAAGAAAGTAATATGTGTTATGAGTATAATGAAAACGGACATTAAATTCCGAGCAACGTCGGGTTTTTCTGCTAGTATATATATATATATATATATATATATATATATATATATATATATATATATATATATATATATATAGAAAAGAGGGTAGTGCAGTATCAGTGCAGTTCCAAGGAGAGAAAAGTATGTGTAAAGAAGTAAGGCTACCAACATTTGTAAAAATGTTTTTTTCAACATTTATTTATTATTTTGTTATTTTATCATTTTACAATTTTATAATTTCATAACGTCTTTCGAGCGTGGTGTGCTCTCATCAGATATGCAAATCCATTTGAAGAAATGTTTCAAATTTGCATTTACTTAGAGAGAGAGAGAGAGAGAGAGAGAGAGAGAGAGAGAGAGGAGAGAGAGAGATTATATCACGGATTATAATTGTGATTAGACTTGCACCCGCTTTAATCTAATTATGATTAGACTTGCACCACTTTGATGTAAATGATGTCCAACCAAAGAAACATTGTCCACGAAATGATTTTCTGTTTCGATTCTTTTCAGATCAATATTCAGATAGTGAAACATGTACTAAGGATGGCAAAGTCTACAAAAAGGGAGATCACTTCAGTCTGGACGATTGCAACATGTGTTTCTGTGGAGGTAACGACATGATTGGATGCACAAAGAAACTCTGCCGTCCGAAAGGTAGATCTTACATTTCATATATAAAGTAAAGACAGTTTTCACACATTTCATTGACATCGTTAAAAGCTTTTTTTTAACAAAAGGTCTTCTTCTTCTTCTTCTTCTTCTTCTTCTTCTTCTTCTTCTTCTTCTTCTTCTTCTTCTTCTTATTATTATTATTATTATTATTATTATTATTATTATTATTCTTCTGATTCTTCTTCTTCTTATTATTATCTATATATTAATAAGATAACGTGTGTGTTCGTGTATCACGCTAACATCAAAAGCGCTGCGCATGCGTGCCGCAGCTAGATTTGGAAAAGCATTCAAGTCACCTAATTTTCGTAATATTTTCAAGTATTTCCCTTTGGGGCAACACGGTTAGCGACGTCAGTTTTTGACGTCGGCCCGACTGGTTTATAGTTCGATCCCAACCAACCTCTAAGATTTTTTTTTCTACATCAAAGGGGGGGGGAGGTAGGGAGGGGACGACCGTGAAGACACATATTAATACGGTAGCGTGTGTGTTATTTTGTGTGTCACGCTTACATCAAAAGCAACGACCTTCCTAATCTTTGTATGCAACTCATGAATGACCATTAATAAAGCTCAAGAACAGATTTTCGATAAGGTTGGGATCTACCTACCACAACCTTGCTTTACTCATGGACAACTTTATGTAGCCTTCTCAAGAGCAAGGTATATGAACAGTGTAAGAGTGAAAATTTGTCCTCAAAATAATTCTACTCATGGCTAGAGATGAGAAACTACCTTCACTAGAAATATTGTATATAAAGAAGTTTTGTAAATTGTTTCATGTATTGTTCATTTTTTAAAATAAATATACAAGTCAAATCTTATCATATTTTATTCAAACATGTATAGGTAAGTGTTGTAGACCCGTGCTAGGGGTCACAAAGATAACAACCACAAATTGTGACAGGTTAAAATATACAATGTATTTATTCATAGCAATACAGTAACGCCACTAAATGTGGTAGGAGATGACCGGATTCCTACCATGCGGTAAAACATGAATAGGAATGTCCTCTGTTTGAATCTTTGCAACCATGGTATTTATTATAGATGGTTGCTTCCATTAGTTCTTCAATAGGGGTGATTTGTACCCCACAACAGTAAGGAAGAAGATAATTAGTATTAATTAGTATTAAAAACATCATTTTTTGTAATTTAATCATGTCCTGCTAGTTATTATTATTATTTTTTCCCATGATCAGGGCTTTGACGTTTTCTGACAGTCTGCAATCTCAGTCTGCAAGATGGCGGTCTTGTGGATTGAATTTGTTCAAATTCCACCGTCTAAAACCTTTGTTGATGCTTTGCATCCAAATTTTCTTGCGTCGTCCAAGTTTTCTTCGGCCTTCCACCTCAAGGTCTGTGCATTTTATTATCCAAGAGTCGCTCCTCTCAACGATGCCAAACCAACGTAGTCGACTGATCGTTAGGAGTTTATCAAGCTTCGGTATATTCAGTCTCGCCAACAACAGGGTAGCAGAGTTGATATGCTAAACTTGATCCGACCCGACATTGCATATCCATCTCACCATTGTTCTGTTATTACGCTGAAGACTGGGTGGGGGTCCAACACTCTTCTCCATACAGCATCACACACCTAACATAGCTGCTATATACCCTTCCCCTTGTAGTGAGCGCGGTAGCTCGTGATATTAGAACTGGCAATAGTTCTTGGAACGTACCCGATGCTGTAAATAAAAGGTACATGTTATAGTGATTTGCTTCAAGTGATTCCAACACCAGATCAATTGAACCACCATTACAGCTGTTTTATGAAGCATTGGCACGGTCACAGAACTATCGCATCGACAGATGGAATAACTGGAATAATTGGAATAATTGGAATGGCTACTTAAACGAAGTTATCCAAGAACCCAGAGAACACCTCCCAAGGAAGGACTGGGTGACCCTGAACCGAGCAAGAACGAAAGTTGGAAGGACAGACAGGAACCTCCTCACGTGGGGAGCAGTAACAACAAGCAACTGCCCTTGTGCAAATCCCAGACAGACAATGGAACACATCCTCGGTGACTGCAGGGATGGACCAACTGGTATCGAACAAAATTTGATGAACTGTAACCTTGATGCCCAACGATGTGGATCCATCGTATTGGCATTATAAGAGATGATGCTGCTGCTGCTGCTGCTGCTGCTGCTGCTGCTGCTGCTGCTGATGATGATGATGATGATGATGATGATGATGATGATGATGATGAAGAAGAAGCGTTTGGAGACACAACTGTTGTAATCGCCCAATTTGAATAAAAGCAATATTCTCATAATTCTATGACTATCCTCCTCCTCCTCATCATCATCATCAAAATAGTGGCATTTGCATTTGCGGTATGAGAGAAGTAACTCTTTCATTTCTTTTATTTTAAAATATGCGATCTTTCTTTTCATTCTGTTCCTGTCGGTCGGTCACACTTAAGTCTAGCCTGTCACGGTTAAGTTGCTTTTATTTAATTTTAATAACTACATGGCCAATCTTTATGACAAGTGGTCTGTGTCGATTTTAACGATAACTCCAGAATTCGTGTTAGACTGACTCAAGAGTTGTGAAGTTACTTAACAAGAATTGATTTTCTATGGTCTGTCACGCTTTCGTTTCAAATAGCACTTTCTTCGGTCTATCACTTTTCAATTTGAAATGACATTTTCTAATATTCTATTTCAGAATGATTGGACGCATCTTATTTCAGATGCGTTCAATCATCTCTAGAAGAGGCTCTGTCAGACGGTCGGCCTGTCACACTTCAATCTGAAATATCACTTTTCTTGGTCTGTCACACTTCAATCTGAAATATCATTTTTCTTGGTCTGTCACACTTCAATCTGAAATATCATTTTTCTTGGTCTGTCACACTTCAATCTGAAATATCATTTTTCTTGGTCTGTCACACTTCAATCTGAAATATCATTTTTCTTGGTCTGTCACACTTCAATCTGAAATATCATTTTTCTTGGTCTGTCACACTTCAATCTGAAATATCATTTTTCTTGGTCTGTCACACTTCAATCTGAAATATCATTTTTCTTGGTCTGTCACACTTCAATCTGAAATATCATTTTTCTTGGTCTGTCACACTTCAATCTGAAATATCATTTTTCTTGGTCTGTCACACTTCAATCTGAAATATCATTTTTCTTGGTCTGTCACACTTCAATCTGAAATATCATTTTTCTTGGTCTGTCACACTTCAATCTGAAATATCATTTTTCTTGGCCTGTCACACTTCAATCTGAAATATCATTTTTCTTGGTCTGTCACATTTCAATCTGAAATATCATTTTCCATCGCTAATGTGCAGATTGAATGGACGTATCTTAGTTTAGACGTTTTTGTTTTTTTAAATTGAATTTTTTAAACAAACATTCATTGATGATTTGAAGTTTGCCTCCTCAAATCCGTTGTTCAGGTGGAGATTTGCTGATCCTTGGTGGAAATATGCACTCTCCAGGTGCTTTATTATTTTCATTCTGCAATAGGTACATCACTCCTTATATCGATTATTTTAAAAAAAAAACATCCTTCCTACTTTTATAATTGTTTCCCTTTCTTTCTCCATCTTTGTTTCAGGTTGTTTTCATGAGGGCAAATTGTACAAATTGGGCGAGAACTTCAAGAAAGATTGTAACCGATGTCTTTGCACCAAAAATGGTGGCATTTGCACAGCAATGGCTTGCTTGCCGAAAAGTCACGGAATCTAATATGTAAGAACAAGTTATCACTTTCAAATCACACAGAATATCGATACACGATTTGTTGATGATTAAAAACTAACAAATACAACGCAGCTTCATAAAGATAAAAGTTTTTCTTTATTTGTTGGGTAAATAGTCAAAGAAAGGACATATGTGATATGTGATAGTATTAACATATTCACATCATATATGTATGTGATATTATTAACAAAATACATTCATATCACCTGCATATGTGATCATATTAACAAAATACATTCATATCACATACATATGTGATCGTATTAACAAAATACATTCATATCACATACATATGTGATATTATTAACAAAATACATTCATATCACATATATATGGGATATTATTAACAAAATACATTAATATCACATACATATGTGATAGTATACACAAAATACATTCATATCACATACATATGTGATAGCATTAACAAAATACATTCATATCACATACATATGTGATAGCATTAACAAAATACATTACTATCACATATATATGTGATAGTATTAACAAAATACATTCATATCACATACATATGTGATAGCATTAACAAAATACATTCATATCACATACATATGTGATATTATTAACAAAATACATTCATATCACATACATATGTGATAGTATTAACAAAATACATTCATATCACATACATATGTGATATTATTAACAAAATACATTCATATCACATACATATGTGATATTATTAACAAAATACATTCATATCACATATATATGTGATATTATTAACAAAATACATTCATATCACATATATATGTGATATTATTAACAAAATACATTCATATCACATATATATGTGATATTATTAACAAAATACATTCATATCACATATATATGTGATATTATTAACAAAATACATTCATAGCACATACATATGTGATAGCATTAACAAAATACATTAATATCACATATATATGTGATATTATTAACAAAATACATTCGTATCACATATATATGTGATATTATTAACAAAATACATTCATATCACATACATATGTGATATTATTAACAAAATACATTCATATCACATACATATGTGATAGTATTAACACATTCACATCACATATATATGTGATATTATTAACAAAATACATTAATATCACATATATATGTGATATTATTAACAAAATACATTCATATCACATATATATGTGATATTATTAACAAAATACATTCATATCACATATATATGTAGTAGTATTAACACATTCACATCACATATATATGTGATATTATTAACAAAATACATTAATATCACATATATATGTGATATTATTAACAAAATACATTCATATCACATATATATGTGATATTATTAACAAAATACATTCATATCACATACATATGTGATAGTATTAACACATTCACATCACATATATATGTGATATTATTAACAAAATACATTCATATCACATACATATGTGATATTATTAACAAAATACATTCATATCAAATACATATGTGATATTATTAACAAAATACATTCATATCACATATATATGTGATATTATTAACAAAATACATTCATATCACATATATATGTGATATTATTAACAAAATACATTCACATCACATACATATGTGATAGTATTAACAAAATACATTCATATCACATACATATGTGATAGCATTAACAAAATACATTCATATCACATATATATATATATGTGATAGCATTAACAAAATACATTCATATCACATATATATGTGATATTATTAACAAAATACATTCACATCACATACATATGTGATAGTATTAACAAAATACATTCATATCACATACATATGTGATAGCATTAACAAAATACATTCATATCACATATATATGTGATATTATTAACAAAATACATTCATATCACATACATATGTGATATTATTAACAAAATACATTCATATCACATACATATGTGATAGTATTAACACATTCACATCACATATATATGTGATAGTCTTAACAAAGTGCATTCTATTAAGTGTAAGGCGCATGCTCAGAATTGTGGGGTTTTCTAAGTGTTGTTAAGTTTCATGCTTGGACACCGCCACGTTTTAAAAGACGAGATACGACGAGAGTGAGTGGTAAGTAGAAAATGCGATGGACGTTAGCAGACGGGGTAGAAATTCTTGCAGTTGGGGAAGCGTTTGTTTTGAAGTATTGTTCATATTTTTCCGGTGTTGTCTGAACAAGACTTCCACCCGAATTTTAGAACGTCATGCAGGCCTGATATTACTAAGGAGTTTTTCAGTCTCTTACAGAAAGTCATTCATTACACGCATATATATAGTATAAATAATGTATAATATTGAAATTGTAATGGTTTCATTACCATCATTATTATTATTATTATTATTATTATTATTATTATTATTATTATTATTATTATTATTATTATTATTATTATTATTATTAACTCAAGTACAATATATTTTATTCTTTTACATTTCAGGATTCGCCACATCCTGCAGAAAAAAAACACCCATTGAATAGAGAAAGAAAACTCCAGCGAAAATTCAATTTGTGTAAGATTAAATAAAACACTAGCATATATACCAAGTGAATTTGATGTTTTTATTCGGTAAATTGAATGGACGAATCTTAACCCTCTGAATTTTTTTTTTTGTAGAAAAATGAGCACTTTTATGGTACTACCTGCTCTATCCAGGATATTCATATGAATGAAAACAAAAATGAATGAAAAAAAAATGAATGAAAAAAAATGTATGAAAAAAAAATGAATGTGAAAAAATGAATAAAAAAGATTGAATAAAAATATGAATAAAAATATGAATAAAAAAGTGAATATTTAATTCACTTTTTTATTCATATTTTTATTTATATTTTCATTCAATCTTTTTTATTCATTTTTTCACATTCATTTTTTTTCATTCATTTTTTTTTCATACATTCTTTTTTCATTCAATTTTGATTTTTTTTTTAAATGAATAAAAAATAAATAAAAAAGAATGAAAAGTGAATGAAAAAAAATGAATGAAAAAAAATGAATGTAAAAAAATTAATGTAAAAAAATGAATAAAAAAGATTGAATGAAAATATGAATAAAAAAGTGAATTAAATAAATGAATAAAAAAAAGAATGAAAAGTGAATGAAAAAAAATGAATGAAAAAAAAATGAATTTAAAAAAATGAATGTAAAAAATTAAAAAAAAAAGATTGAATGAAACTATGAATGAAAATATGAATAAAAAAATGAATTAAATAAATGAATAAAAAATAAATAAAACAGAATGAACAGTGAATGACAAAAATTGAATGAAAACAAAAAAGTGAATTAAAAAACAAATGAAAATATGTGAACGAAAAATAAATGACTGAAAAAGAAATGAATGACAAATATTGCAGGAAAATATGGAGGAAAAAGTGAATGAAATATTAATGAAAAACGAATAAAAAATGAATGAAATAAAGAACTAAAACAAATGAATGAAACATTCTGAAAAAAATGAATGAAAAAATGAATAAAAATTCAATGTAAAAAATGAATGAATAATAGTGAATGAGAAGGCATCAAGCACTGTATAGAAGTGTAAACCAAAAACTATAGGCTGGTCCAAAAGGCAATACTCACCCCTACCTACGTACACATTATATATATATATATATATATATATATATATATATATATATATATATATATATATATATATAGTCTAGGAAGTTTTTTTAACCTTCAAAACTGGAGAAAAAAAAATTTCGTTGAAAGATTTTTGTCTAGTAAGTCAATCAATCTACTGCAATCACTATATTAGTTAACTTCCAAGAATTTACTCTAATATAAATATATTTTTATATATGTTTTTTTATATAAGTGATCGTCAGTTGTTTACCATGAAAACTGTTTCGGGATTTTAAAAACAAAACAGTAATTCTTTATCATGGCATCCCAGCAGTGTTGATCAGACACCACCTCCGTATTTAATAATTATTTTTTAATTAAAAAGTTTACGAATATTTGATTTAGTTTTGCCTCCAGATTTGTTTTTTTTAAGTTATTAAATATAGTTTCTCCTTACCTGTGTTGTTCCTTTCAAATTGAGTTTACTATTTTACAGAACATCTATTTTATAGAGTTAGATGATTCCATTATAATAACCCCCCCTTTTTTCCTCTTGGTTATTTTCTTTATCTACAAATGTTTTAAAATTAAAACTATATATTTATAAAAATATTTCATATATACATATATATACATTTATTTATTTATTTATTTATTTATTTCATCATGGACTATTTACATATGTTATACATTTTTATAGTAGAGTTTTGGATTTCTTTAATCAATTTCTTTTGATTTATTTCATATAATTTAAAAGCGTCAGGATAGCGTGTTATTGCCTTATTTAATTGTCTAAATATTTTATTTTGATCTCCACCTTGTTTAAGCATTCTTATTACTAATGAAGTGACTGGAGGTATAAAATCCATTAAACTTAAAGTAACGCGGGCTATTCTTAGAAATTCGGACATTATACTCCCATAAAATATATACATAGGACAGGTACTACTTTTATGGTGCATACGAACGATATGAAAGGGAAAAGAATTTCTTTTGTCAAACATTTTATAAATAAATCTACCATCCTATATATATATATATATATATATATATATATATATATATATATATATATATATATATATATATATATTCCTCCTAACTTCCAAGCTAATTGATGGTGGCCGACGCGGGTAAGACTCTTGACTGCGAATCAGTGCGATTTGTGATCTGAGTTCGCCCCACCGTCAGGAATTAACTTCCTAGACTTAAGATTACATAAGCATGAAACATCAATATCTGTAGGTAATAAATAATTAATGTTTATATATATATATATATATATATATATATATATATATATATATATATATATATAAATGTTTTGAGGTACAAAACTTATAAATACATTTAAAAAGAATACGCGTAAATCTCTCTAAGGCCCTTTCGACTATCGTCAGGAGAAAATCGATAGTTTTAATTAATAATAACGTCGAAAGAAAGAGCAAAATGGGGAAATTGAGTGTGCCAAAATTAACGTTAAAGCGATTAAAATTCAATTTAATTATTTCGTTAAAAGTCGATTAAAAGGCACTACGTTAGAGGATTAAAAAAAAAATGGGAAGGAGTTCAAAGTTAATTTTGGCACACTCAATTTCCCCATTTTGCTCTTTCTTTCGACGTTATTATTAATTAAAACTATCAATTTTCTCCTGACGAGATGATAGTCGAAAGGGCCTTAGAGAGATTTCCGCGGATTCTTTTTAAATGTATATATATATATATATATATATATATATATATATATATATATATATATATATATATATATATATATATATATATTTCTTTGTTTTGCCCACAATGACCCACTGTGTGGTGTAGGTTTTTTTCAAGACTTTTCAATTTGAGAACTTTTTTTCTTTGTGGATTGTTTCTGATGATCTTTGGGTGTGCAGAGCTGATATTGAGATAATATTATTGGTTGGCCCACCTCAATAGAAACGAGTCATAAATATTCATCTCACAGGAATGTTGTTTTTTGAAAATGTGAACATTTTTTAAAAAATAAATAAAAAACCATGGTTATTGGAATATAAAATGAACCTGATTTATTAATTTATATATATATATATATATATATATATATATATATATATATATATATATATATATATATATATATATATATATATGTGTGTGTGTGTCAACAATCGGATATAGGAGCAAAGTGTAGTACCTATTTTGATATAACACTTCATTTTTTTTGCCCTCGGTCAGTGATAGACTGAGTCAATTAAAATTTTTGCTCCACTTCAGAGTGCCTCTTATTTGAGCTAGATTTTCCCCACATTAGAAACTGACCTTGTGTCTAACTGCCCTCGTGGGGAGGCAAGTAAATAGGAACAATCGCATATGCTTCTGATATTATTTTGATATACAACATCGTTTTTTAGTTAACACAAAAGTTTGTGTGTCTACAGTTTTCAACAAACATGAATTGATTCTCATCCAATGCTAAATCAATTAGTTTGTTTGCTATTGTGTTTCGTATTACCTTTCCCTTCTCGGGGTTTTACAAATTAAATTATTGGTAAAACTTACAACCCACGAAATAATTACGCAACTCGGAACAAATGTTATACCAAAAGAATTGAACAAATAAAAACATAACATTTACTTTATAAACATTTCAGTGTTTTTATTTAATTTTACAGAAGTTATTTTTCTCGACTGGCAAGAGTGCTGCGAATATCGTTGAATCCTGAAATTGAAAAGAATAAGATTTATTTTAATTCAGTCAATATCTAAACGACTGTTAGGATCGAGGGTCGTGTTCCCCCGATTATAAACGTGCAAAGTTGAATCAAGCAATGTTGCATGCAAAGACAGAGTAATAATTAACAAACAAAAAATGAAGTAGTTCAAATAAGGTTTATTGAACGTGTGTGTACGTGGAATGATGAAGTGTGTGACGTATGCATGTGTGTCGATGGAAAAACAGTTCTTGAAAAGGTATAAGAAGAAATGAATCCGGCGTAGGAAAAGTCTTTGAAAGCCGTACACAAAGAAAATGAGTTGAGAACTCTTACCGTTGTTTGACCACGTGTGTTGGTAGTTCTTATGCCGATGCCATTTGAAGAGAAAAGCGTTAGACGAAGCGCTAGTGTATTAGCGTCGTTCTGTCGACCAGAGAAGAGAGAGAGAGAGAGAGAGATGGAGCGCTGGTGCCAGCGTTGTTCTGCCGATGCTGGTCGGTGAAAGAGAGATGGATTTTTCGTTTGCAACGGTTTTTATAGTCAGAAGGGCAAATAACTCTGGTGTCGCTTTACAGTGCCACCTGTCGGTGAAAAAGCGACACCTACCGGCAAACCGGTGTAGTTATGTTTTGAAAGGAGGAGGTAACTGCTACAAGGACTCCCCCAGATTGAAAAATATTGAAAATATTATTCAATATGTACAGTTGTAGATGAGAAGCATTCTTTGTGGGTATGTCTGTTTTGCCGTTGAAGATTAGAAAAAGTAGTGTGCACGCTACTTATTTCTGTTTTTCTATCTGTATTGAATGATTGATTGCAAGTGCGTCTGCGGAATTGAGTGTTTGTAACGCATGTGGATCTGCGTGTTGTTTACATGCAATTGGGTCTGCATCAAGTTTGAGCGCAAGTGAGTCTGCGGTCGAAAAAATGCTCAGTGCAAGCGAATTTGCACTTGTTGGTGGCGTTGTTCATGTTGATTAGTCTGCGTGATGCAGAGCTGATGAACGAACGTTGAATTGTCAGTGTTGTCCAGGAATGTTTGGTGCTTGGGTCTGCGCGGTTGTTAATGAGTGAGCACAAGTGAATCTGTGCGGTATTGATGAGTGAGCACAAGTGAGTCTGTGCAGTTGTTGATGAATGAGCACAATTGAGTCTGTGCAGTTGTTGATGAATGAGCACAAGTGAGTCTGTGCAATTGTTGATGAATGAGCACAAATGAGTCTGTGCAATTGTTGATGAATGAGCACAAGTGAGTCTGTGCAGTTGTTGATGAATGCAGTTAAAATCCAGAGTTAGGCTTCGTTCATAGAGCTGTCTATCTCTTTAAGGTTGAGGGAGTGTATATAGCTTAACGAAAATAACCTTTTTTTTTTTTTTTTGCTGGATGAAAAAGATTCAATTTGTGTGCGGTGAAAATGTTCGCATTACTGTTGTTGTTGAACGAATAGAAGTTCGGAGATTATTTTGTTTGTGTTCGAGTGTATTTGTGAGAAAGTTTTGAAACTGTTTGTATGTTACTAATAGTATATGTAAGTTTTGAAGTTGTGTGGGAATGTTACTTTCCGACCAGATCTTGTCTTTTGTTCTGGTGGGGCATAGTCACATGGAGCATTCGATTCCTCTGTGGTGTCGGAATCTGTGTGAGAGTTGTGTGTCTGTTGGCTTGACTGTGATTCTTCCACTAGAGCAGGTTTTAATCTGTTAATGGAAACAGTGTCATTCTTGCCGTTTTTTGTAATGGTGAAAAAATTTTCTGCCCGTCTAACTACTTTGTAAGGACCTTGGTAGTGTGGTGATAAAGGCTTTTTCACCGCATCGTCGCGGACGAATACGTATTCGCTGTCAAATAGCATCTTGGGTATGTGGATTTGTCTCGATACTTCTCGTGTAGGGGTGAAGTGTAGTTTCGACATCCTTGCCTTTATGTCCTGTAAAAATGTAGTTGTAGGGTGTACATTATCTTTGTTATGAAAGTATTGTCCGGGCAAAGATAATGTAGTACCAAAAACTATTTCAGCCGGTGTGCAACCCAAGTCCTGCTTTACGACATTCCTAATTGACAATAGGACCAGAGGCAAGTTATCAACCCAGTTGGTTGTGTTTGGCCTCATTGCAAGAGATGCTTTTAGGTGCCTGTGGAATCGCTCGACCAGGCCGTTGGAAGAGGGATGATATGCCGTCGTCCGTATATGCTTGGTGCCCAGGAGTAGGTTGAACTCGGCGAAAAGTTTTGACTGGAACTGTGTGCCTCTGTCAGTCGTAATGACTGCGGGTACACCGTATGTGGCTATCCACTCCTTCAAGATTGCTTTGGCCACTGTATCTGCTGAGATGTCCTTTAATGGGATTGCAGTGGGCCAACGGGAAAATCGATCAATAATCGTTAGTAGATAGCAGTAGTTCTGGCAAAGTGGCAGGGGTCCAACGATGTCTATATGCAGATGAGAGAACCTGGCATCAGGATTACTGAATGTTCCTATTGGGGACTTGGTGTGTCGGTAGACCTTGCAACGCTGGCAGTTTATGCAGTTGCCAGCCCAAAGTCTGACATCTTTGTTCATCCCAGGCCATACAAATCTGTCACTGATCATTTTCAGGGTGGCTCTTTTGCTGGGGTGAGAGAGTGAATGAAAATGATCAAATATGCGTCGTCGCAGTGAAGGTGGGACGTAAGGTCTGGGTGTAGGTGTTGTTGTGTCGCAATAAACCTCTTTGTCGCTAAAAGGCGTTGGTACAGGAGTCAGTTTCAAGGAAGTGTTTTGCAGAGTTTGTTGAAAGGTGGTGTCTGATGCTTGTTCCTGTGCCAGCAAATCGCGGCTAAGAAAATCCTGGGTGATGGAGTTTGTGTCTGGCCGAGAAAGTGCATCAGCCACAATGTTCTGGTCACCTTTAATATATTTAATTTCAGTGGAAAACTGTGATATATAGTCCAAGTGACGAGATTCTCTGGGTGAGTATTTGTCCGGACGTGAGGATAATGCATATGTTAATGGCTTGTGGTCTGTGTAAATAATGAATTGTCTACCTTCTAGCACATGTTTATAATGTTTAATTGCGAGGTAGATTGCTAGGAGTTCCCTAGAAAATGCGCTGTATCTGGACTGTGTTTGGCTGAGCTTGGAGGAGAAGAAAGATATGGGTACCTTGGTGTTATCAATCTCCTGATGTAGTACCGCGCCTACGGCTGATGAGCTTGCATCTGTTGTTAGAGTTAATGTAGCCTGAACATTGTCAGTGAGGTAGGTGAGTTTGGTGCAGTTGGTCAATGCGGATTTGGCTGCGTTGAATGCATGAAGTGCTTCTGCAGTGAGTGTAAGGGCTTGTTTCTGTCTTCTCCCTTTGTTCTGCAAGATATTTGTTAAGGGAGACAGGATCTTAGAACAGTCTGGGATAAACCGACGATAATAATTAACGATTCCTATGAATCGTCGCAGCTGACGGAGTGAGGTTGGAGGTTGAAATTGCTGTACCGCTTCTACCTTTTCAGGCAGGGGTGTGATTCTGCCCTCATCAATCTGGTGTCCCAAAAACTGAAGTTGCTTGGCGCCGAATATACACTTGTCTACATTGATCTTCAGACCATTTTGTGATAGTCTCTGCAGAACTTGGTGTAAATGGTGCTCATGTGTTGCTTCATCCGGGCTTGCTATGAGGACGTCATCTATGTAGGCGTATACACAGGGTAGTCCTCTTAGGACGTTATCAATGAGGCGTTGGAAGGTTTGGGCAGCGTTTCTCAGTCCAAAAGGCATGCGTTTGAACTGGAAGAGTCCAAAAGGTGTGGTCACGGCCGTTTTCGGGATATCTTCGTCTGCTACTGGGATCTGGTAGAAGGCTTTAGTCAGATCCAGTTTGGAAAAGATCGTTGCACCCTGGAGTCCTAATGTGAAATCGTGTATGTGCGGTACGGGATAGCGGTCTGGGACAGTTTGTGCATTGAGTTGCCGATAATCGACACATACACGATGGGTGTTCTGGTCTGGTTTAGGAACAAGGTGGAGAGGTGAAGCATATGGGCTTTCGGAGGGTTCAATAATTCCATCCTCGATCATCTGTTGAAATTCCTGCTTGGCGTATTTATACTTTTCAGGCAACAGACGTCGAGGGTTCGAATAGACTGGAGGTCCGGTTGTCTTTATGTGATGTTGTGTAGAGTGTTTAATTTTATCGTCGATGTTGAATGGTTTGGTAATGTCAGGGTACTGATCCAAGACGTTGACATATTCTTTGGTGTGGTGGGTTGCTGAGCAAATTCCTGTTGGACCAAACTGTGTTAATGTTCCCTTCACCCTAATGTCTGTCATATCGTCCGAGAGTGTTTGGTTGTACATGTGGACAGACAGACCGTAGTGTGAAAGGAAATCAGCTCCTATGATGGCCATCCTGACGTTGGCTTGCACGAATTTCCAGACAAAGTTACGGCGGAGTCCTAAGTGTAGGGTGAGTTCCTTAGTGCCGTATGTCTGGATTTGTGAACCGTTTGCTGCCTGTAGCTTGAATGTCGAAGGAGTTGGTTTTTGTCCGGGTTGTGGTGGGATAACACTTATCTCAGCACCGGTATCCACCAGGAAGGAATGACCGCTGTTGCGGTCCTTTACATAAAACAAGCGACCTCTTCTTCTCCCTCCAGCCGCAGTTGTTGCTATTACTGGCTGGGATTGGCGTTTCCCTGTGGCTTGTAGTTACAGGGGCTGTTGCATTTTCTGGCCTTGTTGCCAAATGTGTAGTGGTACCAGCACATACCACCCTGGGGTTGGTTGTAAGGGGACCTCTCTCTGCTACGGCTCCCACGGTACCTGCCCTGGGACTGTGAACGACCCCTTGGTCTGCTTTGGGTTTGGAAGGCCTTTAGCATAGCCTTCAGTTCAACCATCTCAGCTTTTAACTGCTGCAGCTCGCTGTGTTGACTGCTAGGAGTGGCGAGTGCGTTGACCGTTTGTGGGCCACTGTTGGACTCGAGAATTCGATCAGCCGAGTTTGCTAGCATGTCGATGGGAGTGGTGTCTATCATCGGTGCCAGAATTTGTGTCGCACTCGAGGGAAGTTTGTCCAGCCACAATCGTCGCAGTATATTCTCGGACATGGTATTTCTTCCGAGCTGTGACTTCATGTGTCGCAGTAGTTGTGACGGTGTCCTGTCGTCGAGTCTGATGTTGTTGAATAGGTCCCGTAGCATGGCTTCTTCAGAGCGACCCATTCTTTTGATTATGGCGTCTTTTAGGGCATCATATGGGTTGACTGATGGGACGTCGTCCATCAGGTCGGTTACTTCGTCTACCACCTCTGGGGGCAAGGCTTCCACCACGCTGGCAAATTTGCTTCTCTGTGAGGTTATTCTTCTCACAGAGAATAATGCCTGTAGTTGGGTGAACCAGTTCTTTACATTACTGGAGTTAAAAGGGGGCAGACGGTAATTCGCAGAAACTTCCAGAACGTCGTTAGTATCCGCAGTAGCCATAGTGACGATTGAAGGTGGAAGAAGTTGCTTTTGTTTTTTGTTTTTTTATCAACACGTGGTCGTGAAAAAAAAAAAATGGCGGCTTCCTTTGTTGTCGAAAAGAAAGAAAAAAAATTCGTATTTTCTTTTTCTTTTTTGTTGTTTGAATTTTAATTTCCACGTGGTCCGAGAGATAAAAATGGCTTTTTTTGGGTTTTTAAAAAAAAAATTTTATCAACACGTGGTCATGGCAAAGAGTGGCGGCATTTTTTTGAATTTTTTTTTTATCAACACGTGGTCACGAAAAAGATGGGCAGCGTGAGCGTTTGTTTTCTTTTTATCTCCACGTGTCCAAAACAAAGGAAGTGGCGTCTTGTAAGGTCCTTTTGTTCGTTGAAAAAAAAAGGATTGGCAAAAGTTTGTCTTTTTCTTTGTATATAATTTTCCGACACGTGGGTAGAGGAAGAGAAAAAGAAAGAATGAAATTGTAATTTGTTTTATACTCGGAAAGAGCCGAGAAATGTTTGTTTTTCTTTGTTTGGGTATTTCCGCGTGGCCAGGAAAAATGGAGACGGTGGCTTCTTTTTTTTGTTGTTTGTTTGTATATTTCTACCACGTGGGTAGAAAAAAAAGGAAAAGGATGGATGCGTAATTCGTTTCACCACGGAAGAAAAAAACGAGAAATGATATCTTTTTTTTTTTTTTTGTTCTAGTATGAAATTAATTACTCTGCCCCATACAACAAAGCTTGCACGTCGGGTCACCAATTGTTAGGATCGAGGGTCGTGTTCCCCCGATTATAAACGTGCAAAGTTGAATCAAGCAATGTTGCATGCAAAGACAGAGTAATAATTAACAAACAAAAAATGAAGTAGTTCAAATAAGGTTTATTGAACGTGTGTGTACGTGGGATGATGAAGTGTGTGACGTATGCATGTGTGTCGATGGAAAAACAGTTCTTGAAAAGGTATAAAAAGAAATGAATCCGGTGTACACAAAGAAAATGAGTTGTTAACTCTTACCGTTGTTTGACCACGTGTGTTGGTAGTTCTTATGCCGATGCCATTTGAAGAGAAAAGCGTTAGACGAAGCGCTAGTGTATTAGCGTCGTTCTGTCGACCAGAGAAGAGAGAGAGAGAGAGAGAGAGAGAGAGATGGAGCGCTGGTGCCAGCGTTGTTCTGCCGATGCTGGTCGGTGAAAGAGAGATGGATTTTTCGTTTGCAACGGTTTTTATAGTCAGAAGGGCAGATAACTCTGGTGTCGCTTTACAGTGCCACCTGTCGGTGAAAAAGCGACACCTACCGGCAAACCGGTGTAGTTATGTTTTGAAAGGAGGAGGTAACTGCTACACGACAAATTCAATTATTTCATACGTTTTTGTTAGATTTTCTGTTGAAAACAAATGAATGATGTTAGATGCGTCCTCGCATATTGATGCGAGGTTTTGTTTGTCGGTTGGTCTGCCACGTTTCCGGTTGAAATAGCATTTCCGGTTGAATGCGTAGATTGAAACATGTATTATAGTTTATTTAATGCGAGGTTGTGTTTATTTGCCCTAGACTTAGTCATTATATAGTACACTTATGTTTTGGGTTTGATTCTATTTTGTTTATTTGCCTTCGTAGTGTTTGCTTTGTGTTTGTTCCTTGAATTCATGGTAGCGCCGGTCCAAATGTAAACAAATTGAATTAGAATCATTAGATAAGATGGGTAATGTGTGATACTGAGGTAGAGAATGTTATCATTTTGTGCCTATAGGCTGTATGGTATATCCATAAGATTATGGAACCACATCACAGAGGTATAAAAGTAGAATGACATGTATAGAAATACATTTACAGGATCAATATCGGTAGATGTATTCCTTAATTCATAGCCCCTGTATTTCGTAAGAACAGTGAGTATTTCGTAAGAACGGCTTGTATACATGAGGAAGTTAAGTAGATGTATACACTTGCGTGGAGGGAGAATAAAAGTGTGTGTAGGTGTATAGTATATGTATGTAGATATTTATATGTATTATGTATAGAAATATGGAAAGTTAGATAGAGATGAATTTTTCGATAGAAATATGTAGATATTGACCAGTATATATATATATATATATATATATATATATATATATATATATATATATATATATATATATATATATATATATATATTATATTGTACGAATGAGTGTGTATAAAGTTGCAGGTTTTATCTAGTAACTTAATTCCAGGCTAACGTACTAATATAATTGTCTGTCTATATACTATTTTGTGCCTTTTGTTTTTTCCATATTTTTCTTTATTTATGTTTCCTATGTTATACTTAACCTTTCGGTATTAATATAACATGTATTTTAGTCTATTTAATGTTAAGTTGTGTTTATTTACCCCAGACTTAGTCCTTGTATAGTCCACCCATGTGTTGGGTCTGATTTTATTTTATTTGTTTGCCTCTGTAATGTTTGCTTTATATTTGTTCCTTGAATTAATGCTAGCGCCGGTCCAAATGTAAACAAGTTGAATTAAAGATTATTAGATAAGGTGGTGGATACTGTAGGATACTGATGCAAGGGATGTTATCATTTTGTGCCTATAGGCCGTATGATATATTCATAAAATTATGGAATCACAACACACGGAGAGGTATAAAAGTCGAATGACATGTATGAGCGTGTATATAATAAATTTACAGGATGCTATCGGTAGATGTATTCCTTAATTTACAGACCTGTATTTAGTAAGAATGGTGTGTATATGTGAGGAAGTTGAGTAGATGTATGCCCTTATGCGGGGGAGGATAAGCATGTATATTGGTGTATAGTATATGTGGTGATATGAGTGGGTATATGTATGTATGTATGTATGTATGTATGTATGTATGTATGTATGTATGTATAGAGATATGAAAACTTAGATGTAGATGCATTCTTGATAGGAATATGTAGATATTGGCCAGTATATATATATATATATATATATATATATATATATATATATATATATATATATATCATATAATATGAATGAGTGTATATACAGTTGCAGGTTTTACTTAGTAACGTAATTCTAGGCTAATGTACTTATTTCATTGTTTGTCTATAAACGTATATATATAAATAAATGCTGTATTTGCATTTAGATTCAATTATTTGGTTTATGGATATGAGGGTGTTTAAATGTGAATATATATATATATATATATATATATATATATATATATATATATGTGTGTGTGTGTGTGTGTGTGTGTGCATGTATGCACGGATTTGTATATATGTGCGTATGTGAATAAAGTTTATATATAGGTCAGCTTGAGAAGAGCGTGTTTGCTGACCGGCAAAATATTTGGCCTTGTTAAGGGACAAATCGGTACTTTTACGAGCACACACAGGAAATGATCATACTTCCGCGAAGTTGAATACGCTCTCAAATAGGGTAATAAAATGTGTAAAAGGATTTGGAAGCGGTCAAACATTCTCAATAAACTTAAATGATAAAAAGTAAAGGAGTGGCGCTAATGTGTAATTGGATATGAATCTTGCCTGTTTAATTACACACCCAACCGGGAGACTACGCATAATAAAGAAGTTTGCTATTTCACATTTCATTTTTTCTATAGTTCTGATGAAGCTGGTTCTCACAAGAGATCGCAGCTGAAACATGTATGTGCATATGTAACCAATAATGTTTGTAGAAATAAAAATTTATACTAATATATATATATATATATATATATATATATATATATATATATATATATATATATATGAATGAGAAAGGAAGGATGGAGGTAATCCGACGTAATGGGAAATGAAAAAGGAAAAGGCAAAAAGGATATTTTTTTTATATATTCATCAACGTTTCGTCTTTATTTGTAAGACTTCATCGGGATGATAATTTTAAGAAAAATGTCATGCTACTGACTTCACTAAGCCCGGACCTCGGGTCTGCACACCCAGTAATAGCTACTACTTTTTCTCATCAACCCATCATGTCAACCCAATATTTTCACGTACTTGCATGACATTTTTCTTAAAATTATCATCCTGAGGAAATCTTACACGTTGATGAATTATAAAAAAAAGATCCTTTTTGGTTTTTCCTTTTCATTTCCCATGTATATATATATATATATATATATATATATATATATATATATATATATATATATATATATATATATAGTGTGTGTGTGCGTGTGTGTGTTTTTTTTAAAGAGTTCCCCAGCGTTTTCTGTGTCATGGTTAATACCACATGCAACAGCATATGGTAACGATGAACGAGTAACTTTTATGGGCACATTTTGTTTTTTCACACGATTGTTTGTTCACACGATTGTTTTTTCACACGATTGTTTTATCACACGATTGTTTTATCACACGATTGTTTTTTCACACGATTGTTTTTTCACACGATTGTTTTTTCAAACGATTGTTTTTTCAAACGATTGTTTTTTCACACGATTGTTTTTTCACACGATTGTTTTTTTCCCACGATTGTTTTTTCACACGATTGTTTGTTCACACGATTGTTTTTTCACACGATTGTTTTTTCACACGATTGTTTGTTCACACGATTGTTTTTTCACACGATTGTTTTTTCACACGATTGTTTTTTCCCACGATTGTTTTTTCACACGATTGTTTGTTCACACGATTGTTTTTTCACACGATTGTTTTTTCACACGATTGTTTGTTCACACGATTGTTTTTTCACACGATTGTTTTTTCACACGATTGTTTTTTCACACGATTGTTTTTTCACACGATTGTTTGTTCACACGATTGTTTTTTCACACGATTGTTTTTTCACACGATTGTTTTTTCACACGATTCACAAGAATAAATCAAACATAACTCATTACACTCCCTTTTATGTTTACTATCTATGTTCCAAATTTCATAGAAATTTATCCATTGTTTTTTTTTTCAAAAGTGCATTCTCCTAAAAAATAGCTGTAAACTGTTTCTATTGAAACTTTTTTGATTAAGCAAACTGTCACTGTCTCTCTCTCTCTCTCTCTCTCACACACACACGGCCCTTAGCTATTCTTCATATAAAATAATATGTCAATGATATTTCTGCGGTGTAAAGACAACCCAGCTTTTATAGTGACTTATAATCATGTTGAGATCAAATACCAATGAGACACTTCTAGTTGTAATACACCCCAGTTTCTATAAATGTATACCTGTTACTTGGTGCATCATTCATCCTGAGCGAGTTGAGCTACCTTTCTCCGTAGAAGGAAGTTTTTAGGGAATAGTAAATTCACAAGAGGTCCCTAATCTCATGTATATCCCACTCAGGGGAGACTACAACATTAGTTTTTGCAGGGAGGTGTCGCTGTCCTCGCATATATATATATATATATATATATATATATATATATATATATATATATATATATATATATATATATATGATTACTTTCATTTATAAAGACATGTACAAATCTGCGACACTGGCATGTCGATGTTATCGATAAACAGGTATTATAAACTGAGATCTCACCAGGAAGAGTTAGAATCCGATCTTTATCGCAGATCATATTTGGGAAGGAAAGTTTATAATAGCTGTTGATCGATAACATCGACATACCAGTGTCGCAGATTTTGTACATGTCTGTATAA
The DNA here is from genome assembly GCA_963556195.1 of Sepiola atlantica. NCBI lineage: Eukaryota > Metazoa > Mollusca > Cephalopoda > Sepiida > Sepiolidae > Sepiola > Sepiola atlantica. The sequence continues at coordinate 136,815,616 of OY744528.1, read as the reverse complement.
ATAAGAATAATAGTATATATAAAAGCTCTATTTGATATTGAGCACTTTTTATAAGCCCGGTTGGAATTCTTAGGATTCCTATTGTTGTGAGGCCGAAATGAAGACATAGAACACGAGGTTAGGTGAACAATATATATTGAATAACAGATATGTACAGAGAACAAAAGCAATGATATATCAGTCATGACTGCCAGGGTAGACTGGAGTTGATTCCAATTACTACGGAAAGTCTAAATGCTTCCAGGAATGGACGAGTCCACTGTTCGTCATATAGGTACGGCACCATAACCCCCATCCCACCCGCCAATCCTTATCTCCTCAGGAGTCTAATATAGTTTCCTTTTTGGATTGATGCTATTCTAAGATTGCTTGAGATAGCTGTATGTCGAAAGTATTGGTTTTGGTAGCCATAATTTCTTCCTGGGTAGTGTTGTCGGTTTCTTCCGATATTCGTTCCCTAATTTGGTTTATGTCTCTGATGGTCTCTATCAAATTCAGATTTGATATCCTCCATCTTTTTAATTTTAGATTTCTGACTTTTTAGTACATGTTTACATTTTGAAAAAAAGTGTCCCTTTTCTTCGACATTCCACTTCAAGACAAGTCATCTTATCTCTAATAGTTTTTAGTTTTTTAGAAAACTCTTGGATTTGTAACTTTAGTAATTGTAGTTCTTTAACTCTGAGTTCAGTCTCATTAACCTTTCACTGGTTATTCAAATAATTTGGCTTAATTTCTTTCAGTTTTGTGTTCGCTTTTTTTTCAGCGTGCATTTTGTTTTCTTATGTGATTTAATTTCTGTTATTTATGCTGGCCATTTATTTTGAGTCCATTTCATACGATTAATGGTTGAAACAAAATCCTTTTTTCGTTTTTCTGATCTGGTTGTCACATTTACTTTCTTCTGGCAAGAATTCTTGGTTGATAATCTGAATAATTGAATTAAATCTACGCCAAATAAGTTTCCTTTTTACTTTGTCGTTCTGTTAAAAGTAATGTCGGTAATTATTTCACCCTTGAAATTTATTTTTTTCACCAGTCACTGTTCTGGCAATTTGATTGGCTCTTAATATGGTCGAGTTTCCTAACCGTCTCCATGTCTGCATGTTAATAATTGACACGTCTGAACCCGAATCCAACTGTAGTTTTACTTATTTAAGATTTTAACCTGAACATATCTCCTTATAATATTGTCGCCATGTTTGATAGTCTTTACCCGCGTTTTATTTCCTTTCATCGTTCTATAATGCGAACTTTCGTGTCCGATTCTTTTTACAAATCAGGCAAGTTTTAAAACAAAATGGGCATTCTGTTACCCAATGCAGGCTTCCGCATCGATAACAAGGGCTCGGCGATAATTTTTTTTATACGGTTGACTTGTTTTTGAGGCGTGAAAATCCGGTTTTTTGCTTTGAATAGTTTTTGGATGAGACATGAATTTCGTTTCTTGGCGTACTTTTCGTATATATGCAATGCCCGACTGTTCGATGTCTTTCGAATCCTGCTTTACACTTATAAATCTCTGTCAGTCCTCGGCTAATTTCTCTAGTGTTAGGCTGGGTTCATTTTCTGATTTATTTAGAACTCTACGCCTTATTTCAACGTCTCTCACTGATACCAATCCTTGAACGAAGATTAAACATTTAAAATTATCAGCACTAAGTTCGGATAATTTAAAATCATCGCAATGCTTATTTACTACTGATGCGAATGTAGAATAATCTTCCTCGTCTTTTTTTACCAGGTTTAAACACTTTTAGTGTTTGTGAAATAACGTGGTTTTAGGACTGAACAACTCCGTTAACAGTTTTACCGCTTCTGCAAAAGTTAAATTGCTAGTTTTTCGAGGCAAAATGAAATTCACGAACTTCGTATGTTCGGTCGTACCTAATTTTCTAAATAGCAGACGAACCTTTTTAGAGTCAGCCCAATTTTCGCAATCAATCTTTGTATACGACTCGAATGTTTTTTCTTCATCAGGAGAATATGTGAAGTCGTCAATCGCACTTCACACGGCATTCTGCGGAAAATCATTATCGTTTTCGTTACCTTAGCCTCTAAACGATATTGTTTGCATTAACATTTCAATACTTTCGTCAGCTTCTTTCTTCTGCTGTAGTATTTTTCATTTTGTTCGAGAAGAAGCTTTTGAAATGTCTCTTCAGTTTGCTGTTGTTGTTGCATTTGAAATTTTACTAATTCTGTAATGGACGACTGCAAGTTTTACATATTTAAGTGTGTCCTTTAGAAAATAAATGTTTTCTTTTGAGTATGGTGTGTAAGAAGTTCTTTTCTTTAGATTACACTTGTAATCTTAGTTGTAAAACAAGAGTATAAACCTTTTTTTCTCTCGATAAAAAATACTTTTTTCAGAACTAGACAAGTTTGTAGTCAATTTCTCCAAGTTTTGTTCCTTTTTTAAAAAAAATGTTTTCCTTAATTTAATTTGTCGCTTGTTGTAGCATTCAAATTTAATTTGTCGCTTGTTGTAGCATTCAAATTTAATTTGTTGCTTGTTGTAGCATTCAAATTTAATTTGTCGCTTGTTGTAGCATTCAAATTTAATTTGTCGCTTGTTGTAGCATTCAAATTTAATTTGTTGCTTGTTATAGCATTCAAATTTAATTTGTCGCTTGTTGTAGCATTCAAATTTAATTTGTCGCTTGTTATAGCATTCAAATTTAATTTGTCGCTTGTTGTAGTATTCACATTTAAACCCAACGTCGCCGTTTTGGGGGTCCTTTTCTCGAATGGTTCAAGAAAATCCTTTGTTGTTTTTCCCTGTGTAACTTTGACTATCTCATCTTCGTCGCCAATTTGTTGTGACCTTGTTTAGGGGCCGAAATGAAGACACGGAACACAGGGTTAGGTGAACAATATATATTGAAGAAAAGATATGTACAGAGAACAAGTGAAGTGGTGTATCAGTCCTGACTGCCAGGGTAGACTGGAGTGAAATAATAGCGAAGGTCGCAAGTCACTGTTAACCTCCAAAGCAGCTCTTACTGCTCGACACGTGCACTCGCTTCGCACACTCCGTTTCTCTGAGACGGTACGAGACTCGCTTTTTATAATATCCAGTCACACCTAATTTCCATACGTCCAGCGAGACTTTGCGAGATTTTGCGTGAACTGTATGTAATAAACATTCAGGGACGCCATGTTGGATTTCTTTCCTTCTTTCTTTCTTTCACTCGCAGCGCACAGGACAAGCAAACCCGAGGACGTTTCGCAAGTAAGCCCTCTTCATGTTCATGTTCCCTACACTCCCCCCTGATCTCATGATCACAGAGATGGCAGGGAGGCCTAGATCGCCTTCGCCGGTTGCTTCTTCGGAGGGGGACAACGCAAGCCTCATCTTCGCTTGTGCTCTCGTCCGCGGTCTGAGGGTCGAGAAACATCGCGTCCGCTGGGATACTGCTGATATCCGAGTCACTGTCCGATGGGGCTGCTGCAAGCCAGAGCGATGCCTCACTGCTCTCTGACTCCGACTCGCTCTTGTCGTTCAGTGATGATTGCGTTGCTAACCGTAGGTCCCTAATGTGACGGGGCATACCGTCGACTCGCACCGCCTGTGGGCTGATTACCTCGGTGACGCGTCCAACTCCGTATTTCGTCGTACACTTGCCGCGCGGGTTCTTAATCCAGACGACATCCCCTTTTTTCAGTTTCTCTTTGGTTACTTCCAGTTCGGGCAGCGGGTTAGTCTCTATGCCTTTCACCCTGACGTGATACCTGTGCAAGGTGTCAGCCGGCGCTGTAGAGGGTGAAACATTATCCTTTGGGGTTACGTTATACAGGTAGACTGCCTCAAATACCGTGCAGCCCGTCCTGGCCGCAATGGTTTTGACGGTTCTGTGATCCCGCTCGATGACCCCATTTCCACTCGGTACGTGGGCGCATCGAAACCTCAGGTGTACTCACCAGCCATCAGCAAACTTTCTGAACTGCTCACTAGTGAATGCAGCGCCATTGTCGGTTAATATCTCCGTTGGGGGGCCACGTTCAAGAAAAATAATGTTTAACTGACGGATGATGCTGGCTGCATCCTGCCGGCGCAGCATGCGCCATATCGCAAACCTGGATGGACCGCAATCAATGAGAGTCAAGAAATCCTCACCGTTGTGGTGAGTAATATCCATCGCCAGCCGGTTCCAATGGCTTTCCACTACCAGCTTTCCTTTCTCCCAGCGAACGGGTGCTGGATCAATGGATTGGCATGCTATACAATCTTTGACCACTTTCCTGACGTCTGCCTTTTGTACTCCTGGTTCAACCAACTTAGCGAAATATAGGGTCCGCTTGACCCCAGGGTGCCCGGTTTGTTGGTGGACTTCTTTGATGGTATTAGATCGAACGGGGCTCATGGAAGCGGCGCAGGCGGGCTGCATGGGTTCAATAGTCTTTCTTATGGCATCAAGCCATCTTTGAGGTACTCTCGTCAAACAATCTGCTTTGTTCAGGCTGGATTTGACCAGGGACACCTCTATTGACAGCGCATATTCGTTCACCAGCTTCATGATCGTGTCGAGCCGCCGTCGGATGAGCATCTCGCTCGTGGCTTTGGTTCGTATTCTGGCCCTCCCGGTGAGAGTATCTGAAATCCACTTATGGACGCAAGCAGAATCCGTGAATAGTCGCAGGGTGGTCGTCTTCCAAAGGATTGCCAAGTTTATCCCCTTGATAACCGCATCAAGTTCTGCCAGGTTTATGTGCTGGGAGTCCTTTTCTGGGCGTAACCAGCAAGCGTCTTCCACCACCATTCCATCATGGACCACCGATACACCAATGGCGAGAGAGCTTGCATCAACCCACACACTAAGGTTCTGGCTGTCGACGCACCATCTGCCTCGCGTTGGGTCTTCCTTGTGCACCCTGGTGAGGACTTCTTTGAGCATTGTATTGAGAGGGACGTCATGAGTTTCGTCATCCCATCCAGTGGTGACGTCGGAGGCTCTTCGCTTAATAAATGCCACCGCAACACGAAGCCAGCCGCCGACAGGAAGGTGTCCAACTAACTTTCCGCACAAGGAAAATACGTTTCGTCGTGTAACAATACAAGGCATGTCCGGGGTTTCATTTCCTCGTTTCCAATACAGAACGTCATCTTCCTCCCAGACCTGCAAACCAAGTACCCGTGCGCCATCTCGTAGCCTTTCCGGTTCCTTGCTGAGAAGGCCAAAGTTGTAGAGATGCTCCCTCACGCGCGCCGCAGATACAATTTCCTCGTCCACGTACACGTCATCAATATATGCAGACGTTGCCCGCTGAATGCGCTCATCTTTAGTCAGAATGGTGTCAACAATCATTTGCATAATTGATGGCGCAACATTAAGTCCAAATCCCATGCGGGTTAGGCAATACCTTTTCCCCTTGATGAGCACCGTTTGATAGGCCCATATATAAATCATATGCAATGGGGGGGGGGCGATAAAATTTTATGTACAAAAAAAAAAAAGGATGAAGTATATGTACAGTGAAAAACCCGTGTCAGTAAAAAGACCCCCCATTTCTAAACTGTGGCAGATATGCTGATTTACCAGTCGAAAGCGAAATGAAAGTTGATGCAGACCCCCAACACTTTATTAATTAACACCTCATTCGAAAATGTCGAAGGGTGACCTGCATCTCTGGGAAATCAAAGCTATCTGTCACTTAATTGGGGAGGGGTGGGTCATTATCAAAACTAAATTGAGACAAAAAAGGGGGGCAAGGAAGAAAATAAAACGGGGTCCTAATGAAATCATTCATACACTAGCTAAGTTATGAACTTACATAACTATACCGGGTCACCTAAGCTAGTCTTTAAACAGGTCGTTATCAATGGTCGTTTTTGCAACTCAATATTCTTTGCCTAAGGCACGTCCGAATACCACTCAATGCCAGCTGCAGTCACTCGACAAACACGCACTATTCTCTCCCATCTTTCACCAAATTCTGCTGGCGAGAGTTTCACCTTCTCAGCCCTAATATGAATCTTGATATAATATTTGAAAATTCGAATAATGCTGAGAGAAGTGAAGGTCTGCCCGTCATAGAGCACTTTCAAACGTGTCGAACATATGACGCCTCTTGCAATCGCTAGTAAGCTTAGGAAGACAAAACGTCTTTTTCTATCCGTTGTCGGAGCCAAATTGCTACAAACATTAATTGGTTCTAGGTCGAAAGACGTTACGTTCAGAATGCGGACTATGAGACATGAAAGAAACTTGATCAGCAGCACAACGATGCGGCAATAAAAGAAGGCGTGACTCAAAGTCTCGTCTTCGTCACCGTATCGGATGCAAGTAGGCGAGTTTGTAAAGCCAGCTGCGTGAAGTCTTTTGCCGACCCAGAGAGCATTTCTTATCATCAACCAGGCTAGAGATGCCTCGTCGTTATCGAAACATCTTAACCCAAGCGCCTACGGCCAGATTGAGCGTAGCTCCCCCTTCGTGAAACCAAACCCCCAATCCTATCATCTTGAACAGATCCCCTCACTATAGCCTGATATAATGCCTTTCGAGACAACGACTGGGTGTCAGAGAGGCTTTCTTTCACCTGTAAAAGTAACTTCAAGGCATGTCGACACTCGCGATAAAAGGAGCACTCGCCTCGGGGCAACCTGTGTGCCTCACACTTTGCAAAGCCGGAAATACTTTCTTAGTGTCTTCCTTCCAGAAGCCACCGTTTCCCTCACATTGTGTACACATCTGATCCAGGTAATATAGCCGTGGCGTATGTTGACGAATCTCAATGCTAGGTATACCCAGACCGCCATCAGAAGAATGCAGATAACAGATCTCGCGACGAACCTTAGGGGCCCTGTCAAGCCATAAAAACCTGAAGAGAGCCCACTGCAATTAAAGCAATGTATCCGACGGGGGTGGAAGCACTGATAGACGATATAGGATGAGTGGATAGATCTGAGAAACACACACTTCTGCTCTCCCCTTTAACGAAAGATTTCTATGGGTCCACAAACCAGCTGCGACCCGAATCGTTTTCAGTACTTCCGACCAATTTTTCTCCACCTGAAAATCCGGACCAAACCAGACGCCGAGTAGCTTGCAAGGCCCGTCAGTCCAGCTGAAGGGTCCCTGTAGGGATACACCCTTTCAGGCACCGATACGCGAGCCCACCGACTTGTCGCAGTTAATTTTGGCCCCCGTTACCGTTTCATGCATTCCGATTTCTCTGTCGACGACACTAATCTCGGCACTGCTCGTTACAAGCACTGTTACATCGTCGGCATAGGCAGAGTACTTTAACGTGGTGCAAGAACCTGTCAAAGCAATTCCACGTAAGACCAGATTCAAGGAAAGGTTCCAACACAAGCACATAGAGCATCGGTGAAAGAGGACAACCTTGACGAATAGATCTGGATAATTTAAAGGGCTCAGATCTCAAACCATTCACCTCCACCAACGTACCGGGGTTTGCATACAAGAGGCGAATCCAAGAGCGAAAATGGGGGCCAAAACCGGCCGAAGACAAAACAGCCTCCAAGTAACGATAGTCCACCCTATCAAATGCTTTGGACTGATCTAAATTGATCAGCGCAGCTTCCGAGTCGACTTTCTCAATGATCAAGCGTAACACATGCAAGTTATCCTGAATAGTCCTACCCTTCACAGCACAAGTCTGATCAGAGCTGATAAGACCAGGCAGGACAACCTGCAGACGATTGGCTAAAATCTTGTCCAAAATCTTTAACTCTGTATTTAACATTGTTATGGGCCGAAAATTACCTATCCCATTCCCCCCATCTTTGCTCTTGCGTAAAAGCTTAACAATACTCCTGGTTAAGTACTGAGGTATAGACCCGTTCCTAAACCAAGAGTTAAATAAAACTGTCAGCAAGGGTACAAAAATATGCGACAGCCTCAAATACACCTCGAAGGGCAAACCATCGATCCCCGGAGACCAATCCAGACCAACCTGACCCAAGGCTTCCAAAACTTTTTCCTCTTTTATGCAGCCTTTGCACCTAGTCGCTTCGATCGTCTCAAGGCAAGAAAAGTCGGCTAAATAGGGGTCGGAATGCGCTAATGACAGACCGGGTTCCCTGGTGAAAAGATCTTGAAAATGAGACCGAAACGCCTCCAAAATACTTTCGTTTGTGGTCACGGTTCGTCCATCTGGCAATGTGACACGTGTGATATGTCAGTCCGTAGCATGTCGCCGCTCCTCTGCACGCAATTCAGGTGCCATATTTGTGCATTCTTTTTAACCTAGCCCTAACTACTGAAGCCTGGTTCTCCTTGCTAGCCAAGGAGGCCAGCTTCGTCATAAGTATAATTACGTTAGTGCTATCCCCCGCCTCCACCGCCCGATCTAATCTAGTTTCTAGTGTCACTTTTTTCTGCCCTAAATTCTAGGTTGAGTCGTCGGCTAAAGTCGGCAGAAACGGATCTAATTACTTTCTTAAGTTTCACCCATCGCTTATTCCCAATTATAGCACCCGTCATTTCCCGCAATATTGTTAATATTAGCTGTTCCCGGTAACCCTTCACGTCGAACAACGACGTGTTGAGTTTCCAGTAACCAGCCATTCTAGGTTTAGGTCTAGCTAAGTTTACACGAACCCGAATAAGTCGGTGATCCGAGTAAACTATATTATGAAAACTTAAACATTCTAATACTCCTATGTCGACTCTCCTAATTAAGAACCGGTCGATATAACTCGAAAGTTGTAACGAACCGGAGCCGTGGCGACTAGTTGTTCAAGTCCATACTACATCACGGGGCCTCTCATTTCGGAATTTATCGACAAGATCAAACTTATTGAGAAATTCACGAAATGCTGTAGCATCCCGGTTTGGGTTAGTACCCCTAGAACGATTACCCAAGCGATCTAAATCGAGATCAAGGACCGCGTTCCAGTCTCCCGCTAAGATAACTGTCCTAGAAGTATTTATGAACAGCTCGATTCGCCGAAAAAAAGGAGCAAGCTCAGTGTGGCTATTGGGCGTATACACCCCAATTAATCGAAATGCCTTATCGTTTATGGTAACACCCTAAACGACAAAACCTTCCTTCCAAATTCATGAAGCAAGGGGCACACGCCGCATCTAAGGTGCACTTTACTAGCCAGGAAACTCCCCTTGAGCAAGAATCGAAGTATGCTGAATAGATACGAAAATCCATAGTCAGCGCACCCAGATAATCACTTAGAATTAAGTGGATCTCCTGAATACAGTATATATCCACTCCAAGCTGCTGAAGATCCTGTCGAACTCGAATTTTGCGAGAACCGGACATTCATACTAGGTAGATTACGATACATTGTGGTACCTTAGGGTTGGGTTCCAGAAACGAACATTGATGGTGTCAAGATCCCGACAGCCTTCTACACGGAATAAGAACCCATCTCAGTGGTGATGACACCATCCTGGGACAAGCCACCGACATCTAGGGGGAAGATTAATTTCGTTTCCCTATACAAAGATGGGTGTAATAAAACAGGGACCCTTCCAAAACATGGTTTTCTTAAATTACGTAAATTTGTATTTTTATAAATAACTAACGGGGGTGATATGCCTCATCCAGCATTTGCCAAATTGGCCTCACCTCCTCTCTTTTCTGTATAACGATCAAAATTCGAGGTGCATTTGGGAAGTTGTAGGGGTCTTCAACTGCCTTGCCCTCCACCTCTGTGAACGCAAGCATTTTTTAAAAGTCGACGAGGTGATGTCCTTTTGCCCTTGTGACTATTTCGGTCGATATTCTACAAATATTTTCCCCGTCAACTTTTCTTCCCCTTTTTTTTGGCAAGGGCAGTTAGTTCAGTCATTTGGGGCGATGGAGGGGGATGTTGAGGTCTGTATTCATTGGAGAGTTAAAAAAACCATGGCAGAAAAAAAGTCTAACTTAAGAAATAGTTCACCGAATAACAACAACAACAACAATAACAACAACAATGGAGAATAACAATTAACAATAACGTAATAAAGATCAAACCAACAAAGAGAATAACGCTGGAGTTGATTCCAAAAACGAGAAGTCCATTGTTCGTCATATAGGTACGGCACCATAACACCTATCATGTGGATGTTTACCTTGCCTGGATGATGATGATGATGATGATGATGATGATGATGATGATGATGATGATGATATATATATATATCTAATATATAAAGTAGAGACGATTTTCCCCTGTGACTTCTCGGAGTATAGGAAAATAACCACATGCATCACAGGCTACTAAACTCACCACTATACTACACTTATTCTCTCGAGCGTGTTTTAGTAAATTTGGTATTATTTTTTTCTACCTAACACTAAATATTACATTTGGCACGTCATCAACGTCTCTCCGAAAAACCAACTCCATATAGGTGGCAGCAAAAACTTTTATCCCTAACAATTCTCTACTGTCACTCTACTCATCGACACCGGGAACTAATAACAGTTTAATTTTCACAAAACATCGGTTATATATAGTAATAAAATTCACTATTCTTCATATAAAATAATGTGTTAATACGCGTTGTCGATTTATGGGATGAAGCTTTGACGTCTCCCCTAAATTATGATTTCGTATTGTTGATTTGTTTTGCTTAAACTCACTATTTGCTAATTTTATTCGTTTATTCCCCCGGCAAATATATTCATTGAGACGTCGCATATCTTCTGTTAGATGCATAGAAGCTACGTATACTTTTTGCAGATAAATAATGATTGATGATCACTGGATGCTGTTTCGTATTATCATGTCCTCGTGCAACATTAACCCTGTTAAATTCACAAGCAGTTCCCAGTCGCATGTATATCCCGATCAGGGAAGATGATTTTGACAACATTAGCTTTTGCATTGTTTTTTGTAGGGGGGGGGGGCTTTGCTATCTTCCCACATACAGCGCCTGGGATGTAGCAGACTGAAATAGGATCTATTTCTTCTCGTCTCCTGTGAGCCAATTGGTCTTACACAGACCAATCGACTTGCAGGGCGTATTGATATCAACTGTCCCCTCATGGACTATTTTCTACCACCTGGTCAGTTGAAGAATTCAGCAGAGAGAAATCGGCCAGCAACGAAGAAACATCTCTCTCCTGCCTTTCCCGTGCATCGTTCCAGCAGCAATCATCTCCACTGGGAATATATTTGCTGACGACCCGGCAGCATCTTTTCTTCACTGGGATACAGTTGCCTGTTACTCGGTTGTTTTGGCTAAGATCAAAGTGTAATATCTGTTCCGATGGATACTGCACCCCATAGACTGGTATTGTCTAGGCCTTCGGGGCTTCATTTACGCCGGTCTATGGGACGGTCCTGTGCAGTTCTAGGAGGTCCACCCTCCCAGGCTTCGCCTCCCCTCTTTGTGGAAGAGTAAGTTTATTGCTTACTGCCTGAGGCGCCCCTACCAGGGAATGCCTACGGGGCTGCCCAGGCAATTTTTAAACCCCACTTTCCCGACCCGACCTTGGGTTGCATCTTACTTGTGGGAGTAAGATAAAAACTGGCCTTGTGCCTAACTCCTGGAGAGGAGTAAATCAATACTCGGTTGTTGTTCGTTCAATTCATTTCGTGCGATAAATGTAAGGAAGGGACCAACACTCCCCCCCCTTCAATTACAAATGGTGACCCCGACGTGATTCAACACAGACCTTGTGAAAAACAAAACTGGTACGAAACATACCAAGATCTAAAAAATGATCTAAAATACCAAGATTTCAAAAATGATCTAAAATACCAAGATCTCAAAAATGATCTAAAATACCAAGATCTCAAAAATGATCTAAAATACAAAGATCTCAAAAATGATCTAAAATACCAAGATCTCAAAAATGATCTAAAATACCAAGATCTCAAAAATGATCTAAAATACCAAGATCTCAAAAATGATCTAAAATACCAAGATCTCAAAAATTATCTAAAATACCAAGATCTCAAAAATGATCTAAAATACCAATATCTCAAAAATGATCTAAAATACCAAGATCTCAAAAATGATCTAAAATACCAAGATCTCAAAAATGATCTAAAATACCAAGATCTCAAAAATGATCTAAAATACCAAGATCTCAAAAATGATCTAAAATACCAAGATCTCAAAAATGATCTAAAATACCAATATCTAAAAAATGATCTAAAATACAAAGATCTCAAAAATGATCTAAATACCAAGATTTAAAAAATGATCTAAAATACCAAGATCTCAAAAATGATCTAAAATACCAAGATCTCAAAAATGATCTAAAATACCAAGATCTCAAAAATGATCTAAAATACCAAGATCTCAAAAATGATCTAAATACCAAGATTTCAAAAATGATCTAAAATACAAAGATCTCAAAAATGATCTAAAATACCAAGATCTCAAAAATGATCTAAAATACCAAGATTTCAAAAATGATCTAAAATACCAAGATCTCAAAAATGATCTAAAATACCAAGATCTCAAAAATGATCTAAAATACCAAGATCTCAAAAATGATCTAAAATACAAAGATCTCAAAAATGATCTAAAATACCAAGATTTCAAAAATGATCTAAAATACCAAGATCTCAAAAATGATCTAAAATACCAAGATCTCAAAAATGATCTAAAATACAAAGATCTCAAAAATGATCTAAAATACCAAGATCTCAAAAATGATCTAAAATACCAAGATCTCAAAAATGATCTAAAATACCAAGATCTCAAAAATGATCTAAAATACCAAGATCTCAAAAATTATCTAAAATACCAAGATCTCAAAAATGATCTAAAATACCAATATCTCAAAAATGATCTAAAATACCAAGATCTCAAAAATGATCTAAAATACCAAGATCTCAAAAATGATCTAAAATACCAAGATCTCAAAAATGATCTAAAATACCAAGATCTCAAAAATGATCTAAAATACCAAGATCTCAAAAATGATCTAAAATACCAATATCTAAAAAATGATCTAAAATACAAAGATCTCAAAAATGATCTAAATACCAAGATTTAAAAAATGATCTAAAATACCAAGATCTCAAAAATGATCTAAAATACCAAGATCTCAAAAATGATCTAAAATACCAAGATCTCAAAAATGATCTAAAATACCAAGATCTCAAAAATGATCTAAATACCAAGATTTCAAAAATGATCTAAAATACAAAGATCTCAAAAATGATCTAAAATACCAAGATCTCAAAAATGATCTAAAATACCAAGATTTCAAAAATGATCTAAAATACCAAGATCTCAAAAATGATCTAAAATACCAAGATCTCAAAAATGATCTAAAATACCAAGATCTCAAAAATGATCTAAAATACAAAGATCTCAAAAATGATCTAAAATACAAAGATCTCAAAAATGATCTAAAATACCAAGATCTCAAAAATGATCTAAAATACACAGATCTCAAAAATGATCTAAAATACCAAGATCTCAAAAATGATCTAAAATACCAAGATCTCAAAAATGATCTAAAATACCAAGATCTCAAAAATGATCTAAAAATAACAAAAATACCAAGATCTCAAAAATGATCTAAAAATAACATGGTCCCTCGATAAAATAAACATCATACCGGTTGTAGTGGGGGCAACTGGTCTGGTGAAAAAAATCTAAGTAAATACTTAGAAACAATCCTCGGAAAACCAAATTGTAGGGAAGTACAGATAGCAGCCCTAAAAGGAACAACATCTATCCTTAAGAGAGCCCTCGGATATAAATTTTACTCATAGGGAAATCAAGTGTTAGCCTCAAGAGTAGGCCCCTTGATCTCTTTACATAAACTAAATTAAAATGAAAAAAAAAAGTCATATAAACGAATGAGATTCTATATAAAACAATATTGGTGAATTCTCTTCAGGAAATAAAACTATATAAATGTGAGCTATTTTATTTTAAAACCTTGATTAAGATTGTTACACATTGTGTGTACGTCAATTAGTAACGAATTAAGGATTTATGTTCACTGAAAGATTGTTGTCAAGTTAGGCAGGATGTAATGGTTGGCAAGGAGTCAACCAGTTGGTCTTTGAGGCCACTGTTTTTCTATGGAAACAATATCTAGAGAGGTGATGTCAGACGAGGTAGGAACGAGCATGGAGGAGCATGGAGAAGCAGGCAGTCTGAATTAGAAACCTACACGATCGGATGCAGGTAAAAATGACAAGAATCAATGGTAAATGAAAGTAAATGGTGATCCCCCTCCCCTCAAAAAACATGGTGAGTCCCTCCCCCCATCTTTCTTCTCCCTGTCGCTAGTAAAGAGGTAGGCAGTACCAACAGTCAAATAAAATGCCCTTTCTTCAAATTCGAGATTGAGTTCCTTCTTATGTGTTTGCTTATCTCTGCCCTTGATTCCGGAGCAGAGAGGGAGTCATCAGAGGACGAGAGGAGACCCAAGATTAAATTGTACTGTTTATGATTTGCTGATTTGCATTAAGATAACAAAAAGACGTTTAGCTGATAGTGACATTCAGCGTGTGGACTTCCCCTTGGAGGGGAGGTAATGCAGCAAGTAGACGAGGTAGCAAAACTGTTTACTAATCCTAAAAATGTTCACTCATTTTTTTGTGGTCAAATCTGGCAGTATGTTATGCAGGAAAGGGTAAAGATTCTATTCTTAATCCAACATTTGAGTTGAATGATTTGAAATGGCAAAAGCAAAGTCAACGATGGAAAAAAACACATCATAAGATTTAGAAACGTGTACGTCTTAAACCCACCTAATGGATTGGTATTGTCCTGGCCTTTGGGTCTGGATTTACGCCGGTCTATTGGGGGTTGTCTGGTCCTGTGCAGTTCTAGGAGGTGCACCCTCCCAGGCTTCGCCTCCCCTCTTTGGGGAGGAGTAAGTTTATTGCTTACTGTCTGAGGCGCCCCTACCGGGGAATGCCGACGGGGCTGCCCAGGCAATTTTTAAATGGCCAGTTTGCTCACCTCTCGAGCGCTGGCTTATCTAATCCCACTTTCCCGACCTTGAGTCACATTTTACCTTGTGGGAGGTAAATAAATAGGAGTCTTAAATATACCGTGGTTTAAACCGGGGCATTTTTGATAAGCTCATAATAATCATCGAGCGTATGATATGGTACCTAGGAAAGAGAAATTGTAAGAATGGTGAATTGCAACATTTCAGAACTCATAGTGCAAATACGCGAAAAGTGCAACTATAGACATGTTTTTAATATTTCAACGATAACAAGCAATCTAATCACTCACACATCCGGTTTTCAAGACGATCTTAATATATTCATCATTTTTCCCACACTAAACAGCATCTGGTCCAGCTATAGCAAGTGAGAAAGAAATCGTATGGGAAGTTGTGAGTAATATGAAGAAGAGTAAGGCTGGAGGACCCTCAGGCATTGTTGCAGAAATATTACACCCCAGTACAAGCAGGCATTCAGATGATCACACACTTGGCAAAGCAGATCATAAAAGAGGTTCTCCCAAAAGACTGGGAACTTAGTACAATTGTAAATTGTTACAGGGGTAAAGAGGAAGCTGTATTGATTTACTCCTCTCCAGGAGTTAGGCACAAGGCTAGTTTTTATCTTACTCCCACAAGTAAGATGTGACCCAAGGTCGGGTCGGGAAAGTGGGGTTTAAAAATTGCCTGGGCAGTCCCGTCGGCATTCCCCGGTAGGGGCGCCTCAGGCAGTAAGCAATAAACTTACTCCTCCCTAAAGAGGGGAGGCGAAGCCTGGGAGGGTGGACCTCCTAGAACTGCACAGGACAGACCCATAGATCGGCGTAAATCAAGCCCCGAAGGCCCAGACAATACCAGTCTATGGGGTGCAGTATCCATCGGAACAGATACTACACTTTGATCTTAGCCAAAAGGCCAAGAAACGAATCTGTAAGTAGAGTAAGAGGAAGCTGTAAGTAGAGTTAATTACATGGGTTTAAAATTGATTAATTGTGCAACCAAATAAGAAGTCAGATAAGCATAGATCAAATGCAGTTTAGTTTTATTCCTGGGCAAACTATCACTGGTGTTATATTTATTCTGAGACAAATGTAAGAGAAGTACCGTAATAATAATAAGAACCTGTATTTTGTCTTTTGTCGATCTGGAGAAAGCTTTTGACAGAGTGCCAAGAGACGTTGTCTGGTGGGCTCTGCATGAACTAGGGGCGAACGAGTGGTTGGTGAAAGTTGTTCAAGCAATGTAAAGAAGTGCTGAAAGTCGTGTTAGAATTAACAGCACATTTAGTGACAGCTTTAATGTTAAGTAGGAGTACATCAGTGTTCTGTACTGAGTCCTCAACCACTTTCAGGACCTGATCCATCAACGTTAAGCCTCTGTAATTACCTTTGTCCAAAGCTCTTCTTCTACCATTTAACAGTTCACAATTTTACTCAGATCCCAATCTTGCGGATAAAACACCCTTTTATAATCTGATTTGTCAAGTCTGAGATCATCTCAATGCCTGTTTCACTTGCAGCCTTCAAAATTTCTGCAACAACACTTGAGAGTTCTACAGAGTTTACTTTTGGCAGCCTCATAACACGCGCTTTCCTTATTTTGTCCTGTAGTCCTCACATTCGATGAGCGATGTTTCTCTTCTGACAAAGGGGAATGAATTGCTGCTTTCTGGGTAGGAATCTATCCACCAAACAGTTATCGTTGGCTAGTTTTTGACCTTGAAGTAGATTTCTTTTTTAGCTGTTTACATCAAGTGGCTTCATGCCTTGTCTGAAGCGATTTCCATTAAACAAAAAAACTTATGCACACAGTTTCCTGTACCATTTCTTTCTCAATTCTTATGGCTGGACCAGATACTGCTTCTGCAACTTCAGGATTTTCTCAGTCCCATGAAAACTCAGTATTCAACAATCTCTTATAATAGCATTACCAATCATTATCCTTTTCATTTGTTGCTAGTCCTAACCATAACTCCATTGTCATTTGAAATGTACTTCTCTCCGACAGTAGCCATATTTGTCTCTGTCATCTGTTTAGTTATCCTAAATATTTCATTCTACTGGTCATGTCTGTGTAATATATTTGAAAAACTACCTTGCTCAGCCTCCATCTAACCCTACCACTAACCCTAAACCCTAACCCTAAACCCTAACCCTAACCATCTTGGCTTTGTAAATTGCTCTTCTTGCTGTCCTCTTTGCCACCAGATACACATCCTTATTCACTGAATATTTTATCTACTCATTCTATTGTTTCCTGTGGTTAGCAAAGTATGACTTACCCCAGCCAGGAATGGATTCACAAAGTAACAGAACCTGAGTGAAATGGCTAGTTATAGCAAAGACCTCCCATTACTTCCTGATCTCTCTGGCAGAAGAGCTCACTGCTCATTTGCATGCTCATTTGCATGAGTGCAATGTCACTGGCAATAAAAGGGGAATGTTTTGAAGGAAGTGGGCGACTATGAGTTGATGATTTGAGTTGGTGACTACGTTGGTGTGTGCGCTGATGAAAGACTGTTCGGAGAGATATCAGAGCAAGACCGTGGTAACATTTTGTTGCGATAAGGAGTACGGACACAAGGAAACCAAAGGAAAAAGAAAAATATAATCACATTTCCACTTTTGTTATATACCCTTCTTAACTTTCTCATTCCACCAGCATGTCACCCTATGTCTTGAAAACCCTTTTGTGCCCCACAAATGTGGACTGTTACCTCCAACATCTAGTTTGCGATTTATCCTAATCCTATAAAGTTGACTGACCGACGGCGTGGCAAAAATAAACAAGCCACGCCCCCCCCTCCAAATTCAAGCTAAAAACACGATCAGAATCTTACAATAGATGTACACTTGGCGAGGAGCAAAGTGCAGTAGCTGTTCTGACACTGCACTTTATCTTTTCTGTCCTTTGGCAGTAGTAGATAAATCCTTCTAAACTGAGGGAATTTTTAGTTTTGTTACTAATGCAGAATGCCCTTTGTAGGGAGCTTTAACTCTGCTCTCGTGGGGAGGTAAGTACATAGGTACGACAATAAACCTAACAGATTTTCACCTCAGCGTAGGCGATGTCGTAGATTACAGAGGTATCTATTAAGCCAATCACACACCTCTAAACATAAAGAGAAAGAGAAGTTACCGTCTATCAGAATACCGCAATCCTTTTCCGTACAATCCACACGACCAGTTTTCAGACAGTTGCATGTGTTAACGCATGCGAACAGTTTGTCCCGCATTCCTGCAAAACAAAAGAAGAAGTTGATAACCAGCAAGAATTCCTTCAGGAAAATCAGTTATCGTTTTTTATTTTTTATTTTTTTTAACTCTGTTCACCCCAAACAAGTCAAGATGCCGCTGAGAATTAAGATGAAAGTTTAGGGGGTAATCCTAAATTGGGAGATGTGCAGCGAGATGCTTATTCGCATTAGTTTTAAATTTCTGCATGTCGGTACAGTCGGGAAAACAGGGAGCAGGGAGAGACTTCCAAAGGCTGGCAGCTAGAAGAAAGAAGCTATTGGAGTAAGAACGCTCTCCGACATCTTAGAACATTCACAGTGAATTGATGGGGTTTAGCTGATTGTCGGATTGGTTGAGTGTATTTATGTCGAGGGGGCAACAGAGCAGCAAGTTAATCGGAGCACATTCCATTGAAAACTGATTGAGATTTATCCCAATCTTATAAAGTTGACTGACTGATGGCGTGGCGAAAAAAAAACAAGCCACATCCCCAAATTCCAACTAAAAGCAAGAATTTTGTTTCCAAAAAAACCAGCTCCCAGCATTCACTTAGCAAAATTTCTAAAAAAAAGCAAGAAAAATGGCTGTCACGTGGGTTGCTTTCTCATTCCACCAGCATGTCACCCTATGTCTTGAAAACCCTTCTGTGTTCCCACAAATCTGAACTGTTACCTCCAACAATATGCCCTTCAACTTCTTAGCTTGACAGTGCTGTCTCTCTCTAGGGATAATCAATTGTGCACGTTGGGTTTCCATCTGTCAGACTACTGCTAACACTTATAGGCTTTAAAACTATTCGCCAAAATTGCACTAAATTTGGCATGGCGTATCCTTTGGTTGCCAGGTGGTCATGGAGAACGATAAACTACTACTAAAAAAACAAAAATAATTTTTAATGAAATTTGGAATATAGATTTAAGGAGATTTCACCCCGCCTAATAAACCGGTATCGTCCGGGCCTTTTGGGTCTGGATTTACGCCAGTCTATTGGGGGTTGCCGGTCCTGTGCAGTTCTAGGAGGTGCACCCTCCCAGGCTTTGCCTCCCCTCTTAGGGGAGGAGTAAGTTTATTGCTTACTGTCTTAGGCGCCCCTACCGGGGAATGCCGACGGGGCTGGCCAGGCAATTTTTAAATGGCCAGAGTGCTCACCTCTCAAGCGCTGGCTTATCTAATCCCACTTTCCCGACCTTGTGTCACATCTTACCTTGTGGGAGGTAGATAAATAACTGGAATATAGATTAAAAAAAAAATTAAAACTAAGAAAGAAGAAATCCTTCTAGACTGAAGCAATTTTAATTTTCATCCTTATCCAGAGTCCCCTGTTTTAGGGAGCTGGGTTTTCCTGCATTAAAAACCAACCTTGTGTCGGATCTGTCCTTGTGGGGAGGCAAATCTTTCTCCTAGTATAAACTTTCTCTTTACCTCACGAGCTTTTTTGCAACTCAAAATTGCAAATAACTGGTTTATGCTGTATTACAATTTCGTCAGCATTACTTTCACATGATTCAAGAGCTTTCTGTTAGAAGAAAATCAAATATTCCATCTAAAAAATATTTCTATTTTCTGTTTAATGAGAGATAACGCTTTTTTGTACTATTTTTGTAGGATTATCAGCCCTTGGAGAGAGACACTGAGGCAGGGTGGTCTGCCCTTGCTCTGGATTATTATGGGATGGTAATTCAAGATGGATGCTATGACATTCGTCTCTGTCATCTGTTTAGTTATCCTTAATATTTCGTTCTACTGGTCATGTCTGTGTAATATATTTGAAAAACTACCTTGCTCAGCCTCCATCTAACCCTACCACTAACCCTAAACCCTAACCCTAAACCCTAACCCTAACCACTAACCCTACTACTAACCCTCAACCCTAACCCTAAACCCTAACCCTAACCATCTTGGCTTTGTAAATTGCTCTTCTTGCTGTCCTCTTTGCCACCAGATATACATCGTTATTCACTGAATATTTTATCTACTCATTCTATTGTTTCCTGTGGTTAGCAAAGTATGACTTACCCCAGCCAGGAATGGATTCATAAAGAAACAGAACCTGAGTGAAAGGGGTAGTTATAGCAAAGACCTCCCATTACTTCCTGATCTCTCTGGCAGAAGAGCTCACTTCTCATTTGCATGCTCATTTGCATGAGTGCAATGTCACTGGCAATAAAAGGGGAATGTTTTGAAGGAAGTGAGGGACTATGAGTTGGTGATTTGAATTGGTGACTACGTTGGTGTGTGCGCTGGATGAAAGACTGTTCGGAGAGATATCATTTGGCAGAGCAAGACCGTGGTAACATTTTGTTGCGATAAGGAGTACGGACACGAGGAAACCAGAGGAGAAAGAAAAATATAATCACATTTCCACTTTTGTTATATACCCTTCTTAACTTTCTCATTCCACCAGCATGTCACCCTATGTCTTGAAAACCCTTTTGTGCCCCACAAATGTGGACTGTTACCTCCAACATCTAGTTTGCGATTTATCCTAATCCTATAAAGTTGACTGACCGACGGTGTGGCAAAAATAAACAAGCCAGGCCCCCCCCCCAAATTCCAGCTAAAAACACAATCAGAATCTTACAATAGACGCACAATTGGCAAGGAGCAAAGTGCAGTAGCTGTTCTGACACTGCACTTCATCTTTCTGTCCTTTGGCAGTAGTAGATAAATCCTTCTAAACTGAGGGAATTTTTAGTTTTGTACTAATGCAGAATGCCCTTTGTGGGGAGCTTTAACTTTGCTCTTGCGGGATGGCAAGTACATAGGTACAACAATAGACCTAACAGGTGTTCACCTCATCGTAGGCGATGTCGTAGATTACAGGGGTATCTATTAAGCCAATCACACACACGTCTAGAAATAGAGAGAAAGAGAAGTTACCTTCTTTGGAGCACAAATTTCTTTCGTACACTTCATCTGACCAGTTTTTAGACAGATGCAGGAGTCACAAGCAATGCGAACTTTTTTTCCCACATTGTATATTTGCCCAAGATATTCACACTCCATCACTGCAAAAAAAAGAAGAAGTTGATAACCAGCAAGAATTCCTTCAGAAAAATGAGTTATCATTTAAAATTAAAAAAAAAAACTCTATTCACCCCAAACAAGGCAAGTTGCCGCTGTAAATATAAGGGGCTACTGAGAAGAAAACAGGGAACAAGGAGGGAGTTCCCGAAGCCGGCAACACGAAGAAAGAAGCTATTGCAGTAAGAACACTCTCCGTCATTTTGGGACCTCCACAGTGAATGGATGGGATTTAGCTGATTGTCTGATTGGTCGAGTGTATTTATGTCGAGGGGGCAACAGAGCAGCAAGTTCATTGGAGAACATTCTATTGAAGTACTTGTAAAACAAGCACAGGGATGCAACATTGTGGCGATGGGACAGGGGCTGGAGCTTGGTGGATAGTGAGGGACATATTAGATTAGAGACTCTTTTTTAGACCTTGTCTAAGAGGGAGAGACTAGTGGATTGTGCACCATCCCAGATGTGGCAACAATACTCCATGCATGGGCTGATGGTGGCTTTGTAGAGATGTAGGATATTGTTAGGTGTGACAACAATACTTTATGCATGGGCGGATGATAGCTTTGTACAGATATAGGATACTGTCAGGTGTGAGAAGTTTTCTCGCAAGTTAGAGGGAGACACCTTTCTTTGCTGTCGCCTTGCAATGTCTTCAATGTATTTGTTCCAATTCATGTTAACTTTGAATGTTGAGCCGAGAATTTTGAACGTTGAACTCTAAGGTAGAGTATAATTTGTCATAGAAATCGGTGGTTAAAGAGGTTTCTTGTAGTTGTTGAAGAGAGTGGTATTCCGTTAAGGAAAAAGTATTTCTATTGAGCATTTAGTAAAAGGATTTTTTTTATATATAAAAACAACCAAAAGATAAAAATATTAATCATTTTCCATTTCATAAACTCTTTTCATTTATTAGAAAAAAAATTCAAACGCCTCTAAAAGTAAACATCAAAATCATTTTTTTTGTTTGAATCCGTTTCAGATTTAAATGCCATATGATCACTCTCTAAGCTATCTTCACTCCTCAAATTATCCAATATCACCCGCTAAGCTATCTTCACTCCTCAAATTATCCAATATCACCATCTAAGCTATCTTCACTCCTCAAATTATCCAATATCACCCTCTAAGTTATCTTCACTCCTCAAATTATCCAATATAACCTTCTAAGCTATCTTCACTCCTCAAATTATCCAATATCACCCTTTAAGCTATCTTCACTCCTCAACTTATCCAATATCACCCTCTAAGCTATCTTCACTCCTCAAATTATCCAATATCATCCTCGAAGCTATCTTCACTCCTCAAATTATCACCTATCACCCTTTAAGCTATCTTCACTCTTCAAAGTATCCAATATCACCCTCTAAGCTATCTTCACTCCTCAACTTATCCAATATCACCTTCTAAGCTATTTTCACTCGTCAAATTATCCAATATCACTCTTTAAGCTATCTTCACTCCTCAAATTATCCAATATCACCTTCTAAGCTATCTTCACTCCTCAAATTATTCAATATCACCCTCTAAGCTATCTTCACTCCTCAAATTATCCAATATCACCCTCTAAGCTATCTTCACTCCTCAAATTATCAAATATCACTCTCTAAGCTATCTTCACTCCTCAACTTATCCAATATCACTCTCTAAGCTATCTTCACTCCTCAAATTATCCAATATCACCCTCTAAGCTATCTTCACTCCTCAAATTATCCAATATCACCCTCTAAGCTATCTTCACTCCTCAAATTATCCAATATCACCCTCTAAGCTATCTTCACTCCTCAACTTATCCAATATCACCTTCTAAGCTATCTTTACTTCACAAATTATTCAATATCACCCTCTAAGCTATCTTCACTCCTCAAATTATCCAATATCACCCTCTAAGTTGTCTTCACTCCTCAACTTATCCAATATCACCCTCTAAGCTATCTTCACTCCTCAAATTATCCAATATCATCCTCTAAGCTATCTTAACTCCTCAAATTATCTAATATCACCCTCTAAGCTATCTTCACTCCTCAAATTATCCAATATCACCCTCTAAGCTATCTTCACTCCTCAACTTATCCAATATCACCCTCTAAGCTATCTTCACTCTTCAAATTATCCAATATCACCCTCTAAGCTATCTTCACTCTTAAAATTATCCAATATCACCCTCTAAGCTATCTTCACTCCTCAACTTATCCAATATCACCCTCTAAGCTATCTTCACTCCTAAAATTATCAAATCTTCACTCCTCAAATTATCTAATATCACCCTTTAAGCTATCTTCACTTCACAACTTATCCAATATCACCCTCTAAGCTATCTTCACTCCTCAACTTATCCAATATCACCTTCTAAGCTATCTTCACTTCACAAATTATTCAATATCACCCTCTAAGCTATCTTCACTCCTCAAATTATCCAATATCACCCTCTAAGCTATCTTCACTCCTCAAATTATCCAATATCACCCTCTAAGCTATCTTCACTCCTCAAATTATCCAATATCACCCTCTAAGCAATCTTCACTCCTCAAATTATCCAATATCACCCTCTAAGCTATCTTCACTCCTAAAATTATCCAATACAACTCTCTAAGCTATCTTCACTCCTCAAATTATCCAATATCACCTTCTAACCTATCTTCACTCCTTAACTTATCCAATATCACCCTCTAAGCTATCTTCACTCTTCAAATTATCCAATATCACCCTTTAAGCTATCTTCACTCCTCAACTTATCCAATATCACCTTCTAACCTATCTTCACTCCTCAAATTATCCAATATCACCCTTTAAGCTATCTTCACTCTTCAAATTATCCAATATCACCCTTTAAGCTATCTTCACTCCTCAACTTATCCAATATCACCCTCTAAGCTATCTTTACTCCTCAAATTATCCAATATCACCCTCTAAGCTATCTTCACTCCTCAAATTATCAAATATCACCTTCTAAGCTATCTTCACTCCTCAAATTATCAAATATCACCTTCTAAGCTATCTTCACTCCTCAAATTATCCAATATCACCCTCTAAGCTATCTTCACTCCTCAAATTATACAATATCACCCTCTAAACTATCTTCAGTCCTCAATTTATCCAATATCACCTTCTAAGCTATCTTCAATCCTCAAATTATCCAATATCACCCTCTAAGCTATCTTCAATCCTCAAATTATCCAATATCACTTAGTTACAGAGGTATCAATTAAGCCAATCACACACACGTCTAGAAATAGAGTGAAAGAGAAGTTACCGTCCTTCGGAGTACTGCAATCCTTTTGAGTACAAACCACATGACCAGCTTTCACACAGTTGCATGTATTACAACGACTCATAAACGAGTCTCCCACATTGTATAATTTCCAACGGTATACGCACTGTTTCGACCTGAATCTATTGGCTGCAAAAAAAAAGAAAAAAGAAATAAATTCCAACAACTGAAAAATAAAAATAAAAATGATTTCTTTGCTTGAATTCGTTTCAGATTTAAATTCCATATGATCACCCTCTAAGCTATCTTCACTCCTCAAATAATCTAATATCACCCTCGAAGCTATCTTCACTCCTCAAATAATCTAATATCACCCTCGAAGCTATCTTCACTCCTCAACTTATCCAATATCACCCTCTAAGCTATCTTCACTCCTCAACTTATCCAATATCACCCTCTAAGCTATCTTCACTCCTCAAATTATCCAATGTCACCCTCTAAGCTATCTTCACTCCTCAAATTATCCAATGTCACCCTCTAAGCTATCTTCACTTTGCAAATTATCCAATATCACCCTCTAAGCTATCTTCACTCCTCAAATTATCAAATATCACTCTCTAAGCTATCTTCACTCCTAAACTTATCCAATATCACCCTCTAAGCTATCTTCACTCCTCAACTTATCCAATGTCACCCTCTAAGCTATCTTCACTTTGCAAATTATCCAATATCACCCTCTAAGCTATCTTCACTCCTCAAATTATCAAATATCACCTTCTAAGCTATCTTCACTCCTCAACTTATCCAATATCACCCTCTAAGCTATCTTCACTCCTCAAATTATCAAATATCACCTTCTAAGCTATCTTCAATCCTCAAATTATCCAATATCACCCTCTAAGCTATCTTCACTCCTAAAATTATCAAATATCACCCTCTAAGCTATCTTCACTCCTCAAATTATCCAATATCACCCTCTAAGCTATCTTCACTCCTCAAATTATCAAATATCACCTTCTAAGCTATCTTCAATCCTCAAATTATCCAATATCACCCTCTAAGCTATCTTCACTCCTCAAATTATCAAATATCACCCTCTAAGCTATCTTCACTCCTCAACTTATCCAATATCACCCTCTAAGCTATCTTCAATCCTCAAATTATCCAATATCACCCTCTAAGCTATCTTCAATCCTCAAATTATCCAATATCACTTAGTTACAGAGGTATCAATTAAGCCAATCACACACACGTCTAGAAATAGAGTGAAAGAGAAGTTACCGTCCTTCGGAGTACTGCAATCCTTTTGAGTACAAACCACATGACCAGCTTTCACACAGTTGCATGTATTACAACGACTCATAAACGAGTCTCCCACATTGTATAATTTCCAACGGTATACGCACTGTTTCGACCTGAATCTATTGGCTGCAAAAAAAAAGAAAAAAGAAATAAATTCCAACAACTGAAAAATAAAAATAAAAATGATTTCTTTGCTTGAATTCGTTTCAGATTTAAATTCCATATGATCACCCTCGAAGCTATCTTCACTCCTCAAATAATCTAATATCACCCTCAAAGCTATCTTCACTCCTCAAATAATCTAATATCACCCTCTAAGCTATCTTCACTCCTCAAATAATCTAATATCACCCTCGAAGCTATCTTCACTCCTCAAATAATCTAATATCACCCTCGAAGCTATCTTCACTCCTCAAATAATCTAATATCACCCTCTAAGCTATCTTCACACTCAAATCATCTAATATCACCCTCTAAGCTATCTTCACTCCTAAAATTATCCAATATCACCCTCTAAGCTATATTAATCCTCAAATAATCCAATATCACCCTCTTAGCTATCTTCACCCTCAAATAATCCAATACCACCCTCTAGGCTATCATCACCCTCAATCATCCAATATAACCTGCTAAGCTTTCTTCACACTCAAATAATCCAATATCACCTTCTCTAGCCATCTTCACACTCAAATCATCTACTATAACTCTCTTAGCTATCTTCACTCCTTAAATTATCCACTATCACAATGTAAGTTATCTTCACCCTCAAATAATCCAATATCACCCTCTAGGCTATCTTTACTCTTCAAATTATTTAATATCACCCTCTAAGCTATATTCACTCCAAAACAATTAGTTTCCCAAATTCGGAAACAACAATTTTTTTCCTCAAATTTGAAACAATAATTAGTCCTATGAATTCGAAACAACAATTTGTCCCTCAAATTCGAAACAACAATTTGTCCCTCCAAATTCGAAAAAAAAATTTGTCTCCCAAATTCGAAGCAACAATTAGAATCAACTTCACTCTTGTGTTTCTGTTCCATTTCCATTCCGAATTTTTAAAATATGTATTCTCATTTCGGTTAATAAGAAAATCAAAAAATTTAATATGAAAAGCAGTGAATTGGATGAAGAAAAATTGAAGAAAAATTGAAGAAAAAGAAACAAATAGTGAATTTGCAAATAAATATGAGCAATATCAAAAACTATATCAAACAAATTATAGAGAAATGAAAGAAATCGAGAATAAGTAAACAAACAAGAAAAATATAGAGAAAATATTTAAAATACAAGTGAATTGGATAAAAAACACATGGAATATCAAAAAAGTATCAAGAAAAGAAAAAAACTGAAACTTCACTAAAAATTTACTAAAAAAATTTAATTTCAGCTTACAAGAAACATTTTTTTACTGGAAAAATAGATTGAACAAATTTTCTAATTTCGTTGTTAAAAAAAACATTATTATTCACAAATTGACAAAATCTTATTTAGTTTATAAAAAAAGAACAATAGCAGAAGAAATTACAAGAAAGGACTTAAAGTTACTCAAGCATACAATTTTGCTTTGAGCATTAGAAATTTCCTGCTCAAACAAATAAAAAATACTGCAAAAACTGTTAATGATTTTGTCAGTTTATTGGGGGGGGGGGGAATATTTGTACCATACTTTCACTAATGAGCACTTTTTGTTTAAAACGAATACAGTAGACTATGTCCCATTGTATGTTTTGAGATGTCATGATTTCGAAACTACTGAATGTCCAACAAATGAATGTGAATGCAAAAATCCTGGTCAACCTGATCAAAATAATGATAATGATGATGAATTTGTGATGGATGGATGCTTGGCTCGTCTTTGTGACACTAATGAAGGTTGTACGAATTCAACTTTTGGAAACAAGAAAAATACATAAAGCAATTCAGAAAATTGTACCTGATTTGACTGTGAAAGAAATTCGTAACATTTTTTTAAAATTTGAAGAATCCAATGGCATTCATACTGATTATATGTATTGTTGTGGCCAATCTGACTGAACCAATAAACTCGAACTCATTAGAAAAATGGCCCCCACACATCCAGACTTCGAACATTGGTGAATCATGTCTACACATTAAGAGCTGTATGCATTTGGTTGCATTTGTATGATATTGCAATTTTGGAAGGAAAGTGGCCCATGTTCAAAAGACACAATTAATCGAACCAGTTCTGAAATTATTAGAAATTTGCTTGAGAGAGAAAATAAAGTTGACCATTCTGAACCAAACATTGTCAACAAATATTTTAACTAAAAAATGCAAAAAGTGAAAACGAACTCTTGTGACATTTGCAAACAAAGAGAATGTGACAGTGATTTGAAAGATTTGACTGAATGGGCGCAAAAAGTTCCTGAAGTCACAAAAGAAAATCATACTTTGCCATGTATTATGTGTATCAATTCCAATCTGATTTGGAAATAAAAAAAATTCCTTCACTGGCTTCAATCAATGGTCTTGAAGTTTAAAAAAATCCCACAGAAGTAGAAAAATTGAATATTTATAAACAAATATTGATACAAAGAGCCAAATGTTTTATTAATATGATAAAATGTGTGCCTAAAATATTCAAAGGACTATTATTGTCTCATTTGTTGCCTGCCATCAAAGGAATTGTAACTCATTTGCCAATTTCTATGGAGAACCCCATCAATGTTGTCATAGACACACAGCCATGAAAACAACAATTCTTTGGAAATTGTTGTTGACTCATTGCCAACTAAAAACAAAATAATTTGGAAATCATTAGTCAATCTGCAAAATGTTTTGAATGCACTTTATTGGCTTAAGGAGAACAATGAATTTTACAAAGATATTGAAATTGATGAAACTAATGATCTCAATGACATTGTCTTGTATACTGGACAGAACTGCACAAAAGATTCTAATCATTCGTTGACACATTTGACCAATGAAACATTATATGAGCATCACACTGTTCAAAAAATGTACTCATCTTTACCAAATGAAAAAGACATTAAATAAACCTGAAGGAGATTTAATGAAACACAACAATTCAAAATTGGATTTGATGCGCTTTCCCATTTTGTTTCCTGCCAGGAAAAATGGAATGTTTCAAGATAGAAAATATAGATATGTCAGACCTCATAGGTTTGACAGAAACAGACTTAGGCATTCTGACCATATATTTAAAAGAAACATCCAATATATTTTTACAATGTTGACAAAGCAGACAAAAGAGGTTTGGATGTTGGAATTTTTGCCATGATGAAGTCAATGAAAACAGGAGAAATGACTTGGCAGAATTCAATTAAAGATTTAAAATAATGACACAGCTCTGGAAGGCAACCATTCAATGATGATGGCAAATGGCAAGGGTTCATAACAGTTCTGGAATAGAAAGGCGTCTGATCTTCATGCTATGGATGAAAAATGTGGCCCTGCGATTCTGTTCATAACATTATCTTGTGCTGAATATTTCTGGCTTGATTTGAGAGAATATTTGGAAAAATTGAATACTGACATTGCAAATGTCAAAACAGCCAACACTAGCAAACTTTGTGTAAATGATGTTGTTGCTGTTAGTGAATTCTTTTACTATAGGCTGAATTCTTTCATGAATGAAGTGATTTTATCAAAAAATAATCCAATATTTGGTAAAGTTTCCCATTATTTATGGAGAATTGAGTATCAACAAAGACGTGCCCTACACATCCATATGAAATTATGGTGAGATACGGCACGCATTTATGACAAAGACCCTCCAGAAAAAATCCAGCAATTCATTGAGCAACATATCACATGCAACATGCCTTGTTCGGTATCTAGTCCCACATTGCACAATTTGGTGTCTAGATTTAAAATGCATTCTTGCAGCAAAATGTTTTGGAAAGTTTTTGTGCAGAGGGAAAAATGTTGCAAAAAAGTGCAGATTTGGATTTCCAAGATCTGATTGAGTATTCAAACTTTGGCTAATAGTGAAAAATCAAGATAAAATGGTAAAGGTGGCAAAGAATTTTACCAACTGCAAAGAAAATCAACTGAAAAATATATCAATAATGATAATCTTTTTCTTCTTTTGATTTGGCAAGCTAATGTTGATGTCGAATTCATTGGAGAAAATCGCATGATTTTGACAAGATATGTGACAAGTTATCAAACAAAAGCTGAAAAAAAAATGAAGCTGAAAGCGTTTGGGTAAATTTGAATGAAACTAAATCAAAATGTGGAAGATAAAATCAGCAAAAGAGATATTGGAGCATATGAGTGTGCTGATAAGTTTCGAAGACACCATTTATTTGGCTCATCTGATCAAGTTATTTGAATTGGTGTTGATATTCCTAGCAAAAGAAGCCATCAGATAAAAAGAAGAATTGCAAGAAATGCCACAAGATTCTACAAACATATTTCATGAAAATCTGGTGGAAAATTATTATTCTAATAGACAATTGTTCTTAGAAGAAACTTCATTATATGAAGTTGCTAGTAATTATGAAAATGTGTCTTATCTAAGGAGAAAGAAGAAGCAATGGTCATGACAAACAATAAAGGCTATTTCAAAAAGTCAAAGAAAAAGTTGTCAAGACTCCAAATGTGCCTCTGAGCAAACACAACAAAGAGCGCTATTACCACAATACCACAATATTCTCATGCTTTTTAAGCCTTGGAGAAATGAGGAAACTGATTTATGGAGTGGTTTTAGTTCTTATGAAGAAACATTTCAAAATTGTTATTCAGAATTGCCAGCACTGGCTCAATATGAAAATATTAAAAAAAAGAAGGGCTGATTTTATTGGATTGGCAAAATAATTGGAAATTGAATGGGAAAAGAAAGTCAAGAAAAAGTAATTGATGAATTAAATGATGAAAATAAAACTGTTGATGGTTTTATTGAAAATCAAATAGAATGAGATGTGACTGATGAATCAGTGGCTGAAAAAGAAACTCAACTCAATGAAAATCAAGAACGAATTTACAATGAAGTGATTTCAATTATCAGAAAACAGAGCTTCATTAGAAGTAAAGACAAGCGTATTCCCAGATGCAGATGTGATGAATACTCGCTCACAGCTTCTCAAAGTTGTTTCTGGTGTGGGTGGAACAGGCAAAAGATTTTTGATTGACACATTGTCTGACAACTGATCCATCTAATGCTTTTCTTGTCATAATGTGTGGACTAACAGGCATGAGTGCTTTTCAAATAAAAGGAAGTACTCTACATAGAACTCAAATGATTGGAGTTCAGCATGGAAAGTTCCCAACTTACAAGGAATTGCAGACAGTGTATGTGTATGTATGAAGGAGCCAACCTGTTCATAATTGATGCAATTAGCATGGTTAGTCATTTGATGCTGGCATTCATTCACAAAAGGCGATGAAATATTTTGAGATCCCCCAAAATAGCACATCCTTTTGGAAAAATGAATTTTCTATTGTTTGGTGATTTAATGGAATGAAAATCCATTTTTTTCTAGAATATCAACATTCGATCCCAAAAGAACAGAAATTGGCATTAATGGACAATCATTGTGGAAATACTTTGAATATGATGAACTTAAAATTCAAAAGAAAATACAAAAAGAAGACAAAGACAACTATGTTTATATTTTGGGAAGGATTAGGATTGGTTCAACATCAGATTCTGATATAAGCATTCTTCAAAAAACATGCTTATTTTCTGATAGAAAAGCAACTGTTAAAGAAGTTGCTTAAAAATTGCTTGAAACGTATGCTGCACCTGAATTTAATTGTGTTTGCATTTTACCTTTAAATGAAACTGTTGATGAGTTGAATAATGAAATGATCAAAAATGCAAAATAAATTGCTGCAAAAGTAAATGGAAGAAAAAAGAAAAATGTTAAATTTGGCAAAAACAAGAAAACATCTGACACTGCTGGATTTGAAACATTGCTAAAAAATTAGAATAGGAGCTAGAGTGATGCTGAAAATAAACATTGATTTGGATCAAGAATTATGCAATGGTGTTATTGGAACAGTTGTTGAAATGATTGAAAATGGAAACATTGTTGACAAAATGTTGGTGTCTTTTGATTTAAATTGGAAGAGTTCAAGCCGACTATGAAATTTCTCCTGGTGTTTTTGTCACTTGAACACAATTTCCATTGTCATTTTCTGATGGTCAAGCTTTTAAGCTTTGCAATATGTATCTTGTTGACTTTGATCCTGGCTCATTGATCATGGTTAATAAATCTGAATGGGAAGAGTGCAACAAACTACGGGCTAGTATTGGAAGAGCAGATGTGCTTCCTTTGCCACCTTGCAGGAAAAAGTTCCCATTGTATGGCAAATGCTTCTAGCATGCCTCAAAAAGAACTAAAAGACTTAATTTGGAAGAAAATACAAACCAACCTTCCAAGAAAAGGAAAAGAAATGAAATTAACCAAACTTTAGTTCCTGTGCATCGTTTGATTAATCAAAGGAATACATATTTTGCAAATTCAGTTGTGCAATTACTGAATCAATTGCCTGAATTTCTTGAGTACTTGCATTATTTTAAAAACATGAATAGTGTACATCAAGATCAAGAATTAAGTAATATCATGTTTAATAATCATAATAATGTTTCTACATTGAGAAAAATCATTTAGTGATGGAAATCAGCAATGTGCTCATAAATTTTGGAAATTAAAATCTTATCATCAGAGGAATTACGTAGATGGATAAGTTGGCAGTGGAAAAGCCAAAATTCAAAATTTGAAAAAATATTAAGTAATGGAGAGTAAGAGTGTGCGTGTAAAAACATATGGGGTCTGTCCAGTTGGTAAATGTCCGTTGATAAGGGATCCAGTGAAAGGAGATTTAAAGATGGAAAAGAAGGGTTTTCGTGAAGGCAGCATTGAAAAAGTTCAAGAATTAAGTAAATCCAATAGAAAGATGTTTAGTTCAATCGTAGGTGGAACGCACTTATTCGGAAGTAATTTTGAGAATTTGGGTCATTTTAAAATACTTCCGTGGACCGAGAATGAGAGTAGTTTTTCAGAAGTTGAAGTTGAACTGTGTATATTAAACACAGGCAGTCGTGAATTTAAATAGTGACTTCGATCAAGTCTAAAGAAAAGCGACAGCTTTTAGTTGAAAACGAGGACAAATGAAGAAGTGGGGGGAAGGGATAAAGATAAAATATAAAAAGTGGGTGATAGGATTAGTTAAATGAACTATGACTGATGCTGGGAAGAGAGAAGGAGAAGGGATTGTTTAGTTACTGCTTGTTGCTAGTAAGCAATAAAGCCAGTGCGAGTTGGGGTGGGGCTATTATAAGCTAAAAGCAAAAGTGAAATTCAGATCATTGAGTGAATATGTCTGAAAGAGGGGGGCCCCTTAATTAAAACGTATTTTGAACGAACTTATATATAATTTCGAAAGTTTAAAAGGGTTCTAATTGGGAAATTAGGGTTCAAGTGAATGGGAATCTGGAATTTACGTTTTTAATATGTAATAATTCGGACACAAACTAGTGTTTCAGAGTTGGATGTATAAAGACTTTAAAGAATTCCCAGTTAGTTAAATATTAAATGCATGACTAAATAAGAAACTTTAATGTATAACTGAAATTAGGATTAGAAACAGCGTTAATCTGCTTGCAACAATTGACTTCTAGTATAAGGATTATGGGGTAGGGTTGAGTTGAATTTTGTAAACTTAAGTGAAGTTAAGAATTAAAAAATTAACAAATTATAGAATTTAAAAATTAGTCTAATGTTAGAGAGGAGATTGCTGGCTGGGAGGAGGGGTGTCAGATGGAGTAATGAAATTTATGTATTTAAATTTTCGCTTGTGCCTGCAATTTGAGATGAGTTCATTTTTAGAGTTAATAATATTTTTGCTTTTAGCTGCTGTAGTTATCATAAATGTTTCTAATGTACATAGTTGGCAGAAAGCGGATTCTGGAGTGTAGGAATTAGACCTTTTTAATATTGCCCAATGTAGGGAGTAGGGAGTGTTTTTACTGTTAAGGCTTTTTATTAGATTGGATAGAGAGGTGCTAGTTGCATTGTTATTATTGTGCTTGAAAGAGTAGATATGGTTTGAGATTCGGGTCTTGATGGAGAAGGCACTTGCCCCAATATAAGTGTGTATTTTGTATGGGGTTGTTATTATAGTATTTGTGTTCATTATTGTGTCGGGAATGTTTTGGGTTTGTATGTTCAAGTTCTGGGCCAAAGTTAAGTTGTAATTGTTAGGTGGAGAAGATGAGATAATTTGAGGGGTGAGATCAAGATTATTGTTAGTTAGCGGTGATTGTTGGTTAGTGTGAGAGGTGTTATTTAGGGTGTCGTTTGGTACAGGGAGTTGGGGATGTGGAGAGCTATAGGGCGTGGGGAGAATTTGTATTTGTATGTTGTGTCCGTTTGCATAATGGTGTTTTGTGGGAATTGCTTAACAGTAGAAGCATATATGACGTTACTTTGTATGCAATTACCATTTAATGGGCATTCTTTAGATTTCTGGCAGTTACAATTATTAGTAGGGTGTGTAGTAGGTGCTGGTTGCTGGGCAGATTTAATATTTTTGAAATTAGATGTGATGATGGTTTGTGCTATATTGGGTATTGTGGAGTAAGAAATTTTAATAGAGTTTTTATTTAAAATAGTGCTGTATTTATGTGGGTTCTTGAATGAGTTATAGGGTGGATTAAACCAAATACTATTCTTTCTTCTAATTCTTTTATTTTTACTATGTTCGTGAGGGTCAGCTAGTTTGTCAATATTGATAGTTTTTGTGGGTCTATTTATATATGTTTTGGTTTTCGTGGGTAGTGTAGTATTTGTCCGCTGTTTATCTTGTATTGCCATTTTGTCTGCAATTACATTTAAAGGTTTGTTCTTTTGGATAAAGGGATTATTTTCGTATTTAATTTCATCAGTGTATCCCGAATTAAGTAGTGCGTTATTGTAGAAGTTGGAATTTTGTTCGAAGATAGATTTATTAGCTGATAACTTTAAAATTCTATTGGAGACTGAAGGGACAATTGAATTAATGATAGATTTTGGGTGGTTAGATAGCTTATGTACGTAGAAGAGGGTTAAATTTGGTTTGTGGTAGGGGCTAAATGGTTCAGAGTTAAGGTCTAATGTAAGGTAAAAGTGGTTAGATATTCTTTTCTCAGGTTCTATAGTGATGGTTAATCCGAAGTTTTTAAATTTGTGTAGATTTTTAATCGTGTTGTTGTATTGCCTCAATCGCTCCTTAGAAACAAAAAGTGCATCGTCCCTGTATAACCCACCGTGGAAATGTCCAAAGTCAAATTTAAATTCTCTAAATCTAACAAGTAATTTTTCTGATAATAAGATTTAAATCTTTGAACAGTTTTGACGTAATGAAAAAATTATAGGCATGTTTTTACAGAGTACACCTTGCATTGAAAAATCTAAGTTGAAATAAATTTGTATTTTGTACATGTTTATTCCTCTTCTTTCATCTATCTTTATATATATATATATATATATATATATATATATATATATATATATATATATATATAT